>QJPP01005641.1:0-52641 GCA_003996215.1 Jaltomata sinuosa
TACTGGGTACCTTATGCTTCGCATTTGGTGCTCCCCCCTACCCCCTGCATCTTTGGGTGCAGATCCTAGTGTGGGCCATCGCCGGTAGATCGTTGTGATTCGTGCTTGGAGATCTATTGAAGACTACTTCAGACTGAAGGTGGGCTCTTGGCGATCGGAGCTTAGCTTTAGTTTATCTTTTGCTTCATGTACTCTATTATCATTCAGAGACATCTGTATATATAATTTTGGGTTATTTGCACTCCATGTATGTAGTTTGGGCTCTATACTGTGATACCAGGTCTTGGGGTTTGGTTTAGTTTCCGCATATGTATATATTTATATCCCTGTATCTATTTTATTCGTCTTGTTCCCTTATTTGCTAGATAGTAGCCCATTACTAACAGTTCTGGGCTACGGGGATTGGTTCACCTACCGGGGGTTGTAGGTGCCATCATGACCGCGAAATTGGGTCGCCAACTTGTATCAGCTTAGAGTTCCCGGTCATCGGTAGGAGCCAATGTCTAGTAGAGTCCGGCGGATCGGGGCGGAGACGTCCGTACTCAATCTTTGGGAGGCTAAAGTGGCATTTTAGGAAATTTGACTCTTTCCTTGCTTCTGTGTCGTGCGTAGAACCCTTGAAGTTTCTGGAGATCTCATTTGTTCTACTTCATTCTTCCGTAGATAGTTCGTACGAGATCATCGGCATCACGCGAAAATGAGCCTCCCACTCCAGCTAAGGGTCGAGGACGCCCTCGATCAGTGGCATCTGCTAGGGCTGCTAGAGTGGAGATAGAGCCCGAGAGACATGTGGTTCAGGGGGCAGACCATGTACCACCAGCTCCAGCGCCAGCTCCAGTACCAGCTCCAGCGCCAGCTCCAGTACCAGCTCCAGTGCCCACTTATGTGCCAGCTCCAGCCGCAGCTCAGTCTCCAGATATTCAGGGATTACAGACATCCTCTCAGGGGGAATCCCTGGGTGCACAGAGCTCAGGAGCGCAGCCGGCTACTATGGCTCCCCGTGCGGAGGTCATTCCGGTTCCATCTGTTGCACAGCCTCTTGCTCCTCGCCCAGTTATGACAAAGTCAGAGCAGAAGGCGTTGGGTAGGTTTTTGAGGTTAGCACCTCCGAGGTTTGCTGGAACTTTTGGACAGGATCGACATGACTTTATTACTACTTGTGAGGAGATGTTGCATCATTTGGGTTTGTTGGAGACTCACGGGGTTGGTTATAGTACCTACCAGTTGGAGGGCCCAGCGAAGTTATGGTGGAGGGCTCAGGTTGCTTGTAGACCACCATCGTCACCTTCTTTGACCTGGTCTGAGTTTTATGAGGCCTTTATGGCCAAGTTCCTACCCCAGAGTGACCGGGAGCGTCGCAGGGAGCAGTTTACTCACCTTGTACAGGGGTCTACGACTATCTCGGAGTATGAGACCCGTTTTCATCAGCTAGCACCGTTCGGAGCTATGATCATTCCTACCTAGGTAGATAGGATTCGCAGATTTGTATGGGGTTTGAGGCCAGAGATCAGGCAGCCAACTGAGATATTGGTTTCCAGTGGTCGGTCATTTCAGGCTATCGTAGACTATGCCCGCACTGTGGAGGACCTACAACGACATGATCAGGGGTCCAGAGATAAGAGGCCTCGACATCAGGGTGTCTATAGTGGTTCCAGATATGGTGGTAAAGGTCCTGGCCAGTGGAGCCAGAGTTATCAGCCACAGTAGTACCAGGGTCATTCCAGCCGACCGGTTCAGGCTTCCCTTCAGACTTTCGGTAGTACCTAGTTCGAGCAGGGTCAGGGCAGCCATCAGGGCTATAGCGGCCAGTCTTTGAGGGGTACAGTTTCTGGGGCATCAGGTCGTGGTGGTCATACGGGATTTGCTGGTTCATCTCGACTGAGTAGGCCGTCAGGAGCTTGTTTTACTTATGGTGCGATAGGTCATTTTGCTAGAGATTGCCCTCAGCAGGGTACAGTTCAGTTGGCCGAGCCTTTACGGGTAGTTCAGCCCCAGGCTAGAGGGGGTGGTCATCAGAGTAGAGGTGGTGCGCCACGCGGCAGAGCAGGTGGTAGGGATGGCGGTCGGGCAGGTGGAGGTCGTCGTCAGTTTTACGCAGTCCCTAGGAGACCAGAGGCAGAGGCCTCAGATGCTGTGATCACAGGTATGATTTCTGTGTGCCATCAGTCTGCTATGGCTTTATTTGATCCGGGATCCACTTGTTCATATGTATTTGCCTACTCTGTGCCTTGTTTGGGGTTGGCTAGTGAGCCATTATCTGTTCCTGTTTCTGTTTCGACCCCAGTAGGAGATTCTTTAGTAGTGGATCAGATTGTGAGATCTTGTATGATATCTATTGGTGATTCAGAGACTTGGGGTGATTTGATGATTTTTGATATGCTAGATTTTGATGTGATACTGGGCATGGACTGGTTATCCCCTCACCGTGTGGTTTTGGATTGTTATGCCAAAACTATTACCATAGCTGTGCCCGGTATATCCCCGGTTGTGTGGCAGGGTTCTGTTAGCCATGCACCATCTGGGATCATCTCTTGTCTTCGAGCTAGGAAGTTGATTTCCCATGGGTGTTTAGCTTATCTAGCATATGTCCAAGATGTTAGTGCTGACCCTACTTCTCCTGAGTCTGTTCCTGTGGTTAGAGACTTCCTCGATGTGTTTCTACCGACCTTCCAGGCCTTCCACCGGAGAGAGATATTGATTTTGCTATTGAGCTGAGCCGGGCACTAGGCCCATTTCTATTTCCTTACGTATGGCTCCTGCTGAGTTGAGGGAGCTTAAGGAGCAGCTCCAGGGATCTGTTAGATAAGGGGTTTATTAGACCTAGTGTGTCACCGTGGGGTGCTCCTGTTCTCTTCGTGAAAAAGAAGGATGGGTCGATGCGCATGTGTATTGATTATCGGCAGCTGAATAGGGTGACAGTGAAGAATAGGTATCCGTTGCCGAGTATTGATGATTTGTTTGACCAGCTTCAAGGTTCAGTCGTGCTTTCAAAGATTGATTTGAGGTCTGGGCTACCATCAGTTGAGGATTAGGGCGGAGGACATCCCTAAGACAGCATTCAGGACACGTTATGGCCATTATGAGTTCCTAGTGATGTCTTTTGGGTTGACTAATGCCCCCGCAGCCTTTATGAACTTGATGCACAGGGTTCTTGGCCCGTATTGGACTCATTTGTGATATTTTTTATAGACGACATCTTAGTATACTCGCGTAGTAGAGATGAGCATGAGCAGCACTTGAGGGTTATACTCCAACTTTGAGAGATCATCGGCTTTATGCCAAGTTCTCAAAGTGCGAGTTTTGGCTTGAGTCAGTTGCATTCCTAGGGCACGTGGTATCTAAAGATGGGATTAGGGTTGATCTGGGAAAGATTTCAGCGGTTTGTGAGTGGCCTAGACCTACTACTGTTACTGAGGTTCGCAGCTTTATTGGGTAGCAGGTTACTACAGACAGTTCGTTGAGGGATTTTCTTCCATAGCAGCACCCTTGACTATGCTGACTAGGAAGGATGTCCCATTTCAGTGGTCGGATCAGTGTGAGGATAGCTTCCAGAGGCTTAAGGCCTTATTGACTTCAGCTCCAGTGTTGACTTTGCCGGTTGAGGGTCAGAGCTTTTCCGTGTATTGTGATGCTTCCGGGGTTGGTCTTGGTTATGTATTGATGCAGCAGGGTCGAGTAATAGCATATTCGTCGAGGCAGCTGAAGGTTCACGAGCGCAACTACCCCACTCATGACTTAGAGTTGGCGGCGGTAGTTTTCGCGCTTAAGATCTGGAGGCATTACCTATATGGAGTTCACTTTTATATCTTCACCGATCACCATAGTCTTCAGTATATCACGAGTCAGCGGGAGATGAACTCGAGGCAGAGGAGATGGGTCGAGTTACTGAAGGACTATGACTTCACTATTCTGTATCATCCGGGAAAGGCAAACGTGGTAGCGGATGCCTTGAGTCGGAAGGCAGTGAGTATGGGTAGCCTAGCTTCTCTTTCAGTTTCAGAGCGGCCGTTGGCCTTGGACATCCAGTCCTTGGCTAACCATTTGGTTGGGCTTGACTTGTCGGATCCTAGCAGAGTTCTCGCCAGTGTTGAGGTTTGTTCTACTTTGATTGATCAGATTCAGAGCAGTCAGTTTGAGGATCAGCAGTTGTGTGACCTTCGTGATCGGGTTGCTCAGGGTGAGACCAGTCGGGCTACTCTAGATTCAGATGGGGTTCTGAGGTTTGATAGTCGCCTTTGTGTTCCGAGGATTAGTGATTTGATTCGATTGGTACTTCACGAGGCACATTGTACTAGATACTCCATTCACCCTGGCACAGCAAAGATGTATAGGGACTTGAGATAGCTTTACTGGTGGAGTGGTATGAAGTGGGATATAGCGGAGTTTGTATCTTGGTGCTTGAACTGTCAGCAGGTTAAGTTCGAGCACATGAGACCTGGTGGTTTGATGCAGCGACTTCCCATTCCTGAGTGGAAGTGGGAAGGGATTACTATGGACTTTGTTGTTAGGTTGCCTCGCAGTTCTCATGGGTTTGATTCCATATGGGTGATTATTGATAGGCTGACTAAGTCAGCACATTTCTTGTCGGTTCAGACTTCTTATGGCGCAGAGAGGTTAGCTCAGATCTACCTTCGTGAGATTGTTCGGTTGCATGGGGTCCCAGCTTCTATCATTTCAGACCGCGGCACTCAGTTCACATCTCAGTTCTGGAGGGATATTCAGCGAAATTTGGGTACAGAGGTTCATCTTAGTACCGCTTTCCACCCTCATACAGATGGCCAGTCCGAGAGGACCATTCAGATTTGGGAGGACATGCTTCGAGCTTGTGTTCTTGACTTTGGAGGTTCTTGGGATCATTTGTTCCCTTGGCAGAGTTTGCTTATAATAACAGCTTCCATTCGAGTATCGGTGTGGCACCTTTTGAGGCTTTGTATGGCAGGCGTTGCAGATCACCGGTAGGTTGGTTTGATGGTTTTAGTGCTGGGCCACAGAGCACAGATTTGCTTCGAGATTCCTTAGACCGAGTTCGAGTGATTCAGGACAGACTTCGGGCAGCTCAGAGCAGGCAGAAGAGTTATGCTGATCGTAGGCTTCGTGCCTTGGAGTTTAGTGTCGGTGACTTGGTATTTCTCCGTGTATCGCCCATGAAGGGCGTGATTAGATTTGGTAGGCGGGGCAAGCTTAGCCCCAGGTACATTGGGCCGTTTGAGATTCTGCAGAAGGTTGGTAGCGTTGCCTATCAGTTAGCCTTACCTCCAATGTTTTCAGCTATACATCCTGTATTTCATGATTCGATGTTGCGTCGGTATGTCCCAGATGAGTCTCATGTGTTGCAGTGGGATTCAGTTCAGTTGGATGAGGGTTTAGCCTTTGTTGAGGAGCCGGCAGCTATTTTGGCCAGAGATGTCAGGAGATTGAGGTCTCGAGAGATCCCGGTTGTTAAGGTTCAGTGGAGGCACCGTCCAGTCGAGGAGGCTACCTGGGAGACCGAGAGAGATATGCGGGATCAGTATCCATGGCTATTTTAGCTTTCAGGTACCCCTTGACCTTGACTTTCTAGGACGAAAGCCTTTTTTAGTAGTGGATGATGTAATGACCCTTCCGGTCATTTCCACGTATAAGTTTTGAAGTCAAGCAAATCGACAAAAGTGATCGTAAGTTCTTTAACAAATTTTCTGAACTTTGGGTAAAATGTCTCTGCGCTTTTCTCCCAATATATAAAGAGTTAGAAGTCCCCCGAAATACCAAATCGAAGGTCTACGAGTCTAGTTTCCTATGCACAAAACTTCACGTCCAACTGATCTCGGAGTAAAACGTTATGACTGTTTTACCACGGACTGTCTGGCAGAAAACGGGTTACATACCGGGTCGCAAACCGGGTCGGGTTAAACTCGATTTAAGCCTCAACTTCACGTTTTAAAACGCCATTTCAGTTCCAAAACAGTGATAAAACATAAGGGAGGATCCCGAGAGAATTCTTGAGTATCAAAATTGTGCGTTGGTGAATTACGAGCCTAAGCTTAAGAATTTTATTAGCATCGCGCGTGTCTTTGAAAATATTTTATTTAAAAGTTGAATTTGGTAAAAAAATTATATTATTATTACCTTTTCAAAATATTTTAAAGGTTTATGAAAAATATCTTTGATACGATATAAGTGTATATGTATTTATTTTATAAGATTTTTATACATTATAATATTTTAACGGAGATAGTAAATTTAGTTATGTCAAAAATTATTATTATAACATAGTAGGTTTTGTTTGAAATAATTTTCTATGAATTATGGTATATTTAAAATATTATATTTATTTTACCACGAATTTATGCAATACACGAATATTTAAATAACGGGATAAGAATTTCTTTTTTGTCCTTGCCACCTCCACTCCACGTGTAGGTGGAGGGAGTGGCCAGCAAATATTAGCTAAAGGTGGCAGCATGTGGAGATTACATTGAAATGTTGCTGCCTAACTTATATCTACTTTACATTATGTATATATTCTGCTATGTATTGTTCACTTAGTTAGGAGAAAGCTGTTCACTTAGTTAGGAGAAAGTAGAACTTATGTTACTGTTTCTTTTACTACAAACCTCCATTTTATTTTCCATCCAAACATTAGCATAGGCTGTAGTACCTATATGCAAGCAGATGGCTGGAGGGAGGTTGTGGAAGAAAGCATGTGTCGAAACTATAGTTGATTCTCAAATGAAAATCAATTTTCTACGTCAAGTTATTCAAGCCCGAGTTCAAGTTTGATTTCGTTTCGGAGCTTCTTTTCGGAGAGGTTCGAGCTTGTCATCGGACGACAGGTAGGTTACGGTTTATTTTCCCTAGACTTCGCATATATAGAATAAAATTGTATTAATGGGCATCCTTGGGTTGGTTTATTAGGTTGGTACCACAGACCTCGACCGCTTTATTCATGTCCGCCTACTTTTGTTCCTCCGTTGCTTGTAGTATTTGCCGATATATTTTATTTACCCTTGTGGTCCAGTGAGGCCTTGTTGACTCTGGAACATAGAAGGTGGGATTTTGGGAATGTCCGCGAGTCCCGGGCATAGAATTATCCTTCTAGGCTGGTTATGCTTGCTGAGTAGCTGTGGGCCTGTGCAGGGTCGATAGGTTGATTGTGAGCTGCTGGGCAGCTATTGTGTGTGATCATACCATTTCCATGCATATAAAGAGGGTTTATCCGTGTTTTACTATGGTTTTGGCTTCGGGCCTACTGGCACTATTTTCTAAACCTTGCATGGCCCGGGGGGCCCGTTTTGATGGAAATAATTTGGAAATGGTTTGATTTAACTTGTGAATATTTTTGGGCAAGAAAGTAAAATTATGTTTAAAATCATCAGTTTTACGATTATCGCTAGACTCGGCAGGGCCGGGGTGCTAGTTGAGTTTTCTTGTTACTTGAGATGATTTTTAGCCTCGGTCGGACTGAGCACCTGAGATGACTTTCTACTGTTTAGACCCGGTTATTCCCGGGCACCCTTGGAGGGGTTTTGAGACATTTTCCTACTACTTTAGTCCTGGACAGGGTCTGGGCATTACATATTCGAGACTGGGTCTCCATCCTGATACCGGACTTGCTTCCGGACGACATGTTCTGATACTGAGTTTTAGTATGGGGTCTGGGACCTCCATGGACCTTGCCATCTGGGCCAGGGGCTACGGGCTGCGTGTGCCAGAGGAGGGGTATACGGTGGAGTAGAGGTATACGGGCAGTGTCCTTCCATGGAACCTACCTGCTGGGCCGGATCGGCGCCGGAGGAGGTACATACAGAGATACAATGGCACTTGAGATCTTCATGCATCATATCATTCATGGTTCGAGGTTCCACCCTTGTTTGCTGTTTGCTGATTGTACGCTCCGGTAGTATGGGATGCCGGAGGGTTTGTTTTCACTTGTTTGTGTTCCTCGGTTGTATGGGCGGCCGGGGAACTGTAGGTAGACTTTTGCTATTTACTTACAGAATTGTTCTCTATTATGGATAAGTATGAGGTTGGTTACTGCTAGACTGTTAGTTTCTGGATTTGAGATTGATATGATTAGTTGAGTTTGATTCATGTCTCTGAGCATGTCTATCATTACTCTTTCTCTCTTCTTCTTACACTTGAGGTTACCGGTATACCATCCATTTCGTAAACTTATTTTGTATACACTGTTGTTGCAAGGACCCCAGGTGCGTTATTTCTTACTTTCACCTGTGCCTGTGGTGTGTATATTCTGCTTACTAGCCTCATATGTGGTTCTGTTGATTTCCCTCTGGGCTAGTTCCTGTGTACCTTTCGTTGATTTATGTGACTACTTGCTTCTATTCTGTCTATTACTACGCTTTTATCTTATATGTGCCCAGTCGGCCTATGATACCTACTGGGTTCCTTATGCTTCGCATTTGGTGCTCACCCCTACCCCCTGCATCTTTGGGTGCAGATCCTAGCATGGGCCATCGCCGTTAGATCATTGTGATTCGTGCTTGGAGATCCGTCGTGGACTACTGCAGACTAAGGGTGAGCTCTTGGCGATCGGAGCTTAGCTTTAGTTTATCTTTTGTTTCATGTACTCTATTACCATTCAGAGACATTTGTATATATAGTTTTGGTTTATTTGCACTCCATGTATGTAGTTTGGCTCTATACTATGATACCAGGTCTTGGGGTTGGGTTTAGTTTCCGCATATGTATATATTTATATCCCTGTTATCTATTTTATTCGTCTTGTTCCCTTATTTGCTAGATAGTAGCCCATTACTAACAGTTCTGGGCTACGGAGATTGGTTCACCTACCGGGGGTTGTAGGTGCCATCATGACCGAGAAATTGGGTCGTGACAAAAATATTGGTGATTCCTAATTTATTAACTTAAAGAGTCACCACCTAATTATTTTTAAGAGTGAATTAGTGATAAGTTGGTAACTTACCAACTTATTTAGATCTTAATCATGAGTTATTGCCTTGATTTGATGCTATTTATAAGGATTTTATGCTTCTATTATCTTATATGCATGCATTCTTGAGTATTGAAGATAAAAGCGGATTTGAACTCAACTAGACTCTAAAAAGAAGCAAAGTCAAGAGATGATCAGGAGAGAAGAAATCTGCCAAGGAAATGCGTAGGAATATATGTATAGCAAGATGGCACCTATATTTTGTAGGTGCCAACACAAGTGGACCATGGAATACTGCCTACAAACCTAGCCACTTGCGTGCTGCAAGTCATCAAGGGCGATCGCAGGTGCCCGCGCAGATGAAGCCACATGAGAGCACTTCACACTGCCTATAAGACTTGGCACCTATGTGCCGCATGTCATCAAAGGAAGCCTTCGGTTCTAGCACAAGTGCAAGCGTAAGTGACCCAAAGGGTAAAATGGTCCAGAAAAGCTATTGCATAATTGGGAAGTTTTAAGACCCTTTTTGGGATCGGTGCAAGGAGTTTACATTTAGTTTTCCCCTAATTAGTATATTTTTCATTGAGTACACTTTGTAGTATAATTTTCTAAGCTTATTCTTCCTTGAAACGTGTGAAAACACCATTGTTACTTACAAAAATCTTGGAATTGAAGTTGGTTTAAGAATATGAATGGAATTGATGACTGCCCTCTTGGTATATTCTCTTTTTTCTTCAATATGAGTAGCTAATTTATTTCTAGGGGTGTGTGCATGATGGTTGATTAAAATTGGGATTGGGTATTAATTATTTATGCTTATAATTGATTATTATGTGTGGGTATATTGAATCTTTCAAGTTTTAATCAAATAATTAGTAGTTGCAAACATTAATTTAGCTTTCTAATTATGTTCTTACTTGAGAAAGATGTTCTATAATTTTATAAGGATTCAATTGTAAGGATTTAGGAATTCTATCAATAGTTGAGGCTAGACATAACTTAACTTAAGAATTTATCATCTAAGGGTGAGACTAGAAATAGCTCAACCCACGTAAGCCATTTGGTTGGATTGTTATTAAACCTTGGGGTATTAAAGAACCCATGGTATATATATGTTTAATAGGTTGAAAAATAATTGAGAATACCTTTAACCAAGGCTACCTATACTTTAATTATGCATGAGTTGAATAATTGATCCCAATTCCAATGTATGACCCCATTAAAAGCACAACCCTAGTTTCTCCAACTTTGGTAATTCACAATCTGGTTAACTCATTGTCTTGCATACTAAACCAATAACTTGTTTAAACCCTTCCCCCATTTACTTTTATTGTTTAGACAACATGCATGCTTGTGCAAATACATTTACAAAACTTGGTAAATCTCTACTCCAATCCTCGTGGATTTGACCTCAACTCTTTCTAGGTAGTTGTTTTGCGATGTCAATAGCCACCTCCTTAATTGGAGAGTTGTTTTTTATGTTATCAAAAATGGTGCCGTTGTCGGAGATTGGTTTTTGATTGCCATCTTTTGTGTATTGATTAGCATGAGTTTTGTGTCTTGTTTTTCTTTTATGTTGTTGGTTGTTTTTGTGTTGTGAATAGGTCGATCATGAGTAACGCTAGAGAACAAGGTAGCGTGGATGGTTTTAAAGATATGGAGGATAAGCTGGTAGTACATTGCACAACGGATGCCATTTGCTTACCCCCACCATTAGTAATACGGTATTTCATGTGACAAGCATTATGCTACATTTGATTCCAATGAAGGGCTTATTTTGAGGACTTGCCAATGAGCATGTTAATCAGCATATTTGGAATTTTGTTAAGATTTCCCAGCCTTTTAACATCCATAATATTAATCAAGAGTTAATCTTACTAAGGCTATTTCCATTCTCTCTCAGGGGAGAGGCAATCACTTGGTTAGAAGAGCTACTTGAAGGCTCTATAACCTAGTGGAATGGTTTAGTTGAGGCCTTCTTAGACTAGTTCTTCCCGCATTCGAGAAGTTGCAACTACGTGATGAAATCACAAACTTCCATCAATTGCTGAATGAACCTTTGCATAAGGTTTGGTTAAGGGTCAAGAAAAAAATGTTATTGTGTCCAAACAACAGGCTACCAAATGGAATGCTCTTGCAAATCTTTTAATTATCACTTGAATCCATGAACAAATGTGTAGGAAACAATCTTCTGGGAGGTTCAATCATAGACCAAACATTTGGACATGCGAAGGCTCTTTTGTATAGAATGACCAAGACAAATAAATCCTGGCATATAAGAGAGGCCGAGATGACATCGGGTGTCACCTTCGATATCATAACCAATGAAATAAGGAGAAAAGAGGAAGAATGCAATGAGACTATGGCTAAAATGACGACTAAAGTTGACTTGCTAGCCAAACATATGATGGGTGCCGGAGTCAAAAGTGTGAATGCCATTGGAGCTCATTGAGCCAGGGCCCATGATGAAGATAGTCCTTATACATCAGTTGATGAGGAAGCTTACTACTTGTTAAATCAAATGATGGGTTCTCGCCCCGGGTACAAAGGTTCTTATCAAGGCTCTTAGCGACCAAGGGATGAGAATCAAGGTTTGAACAAAGAGAGAGGTATCCCACGGAGGGGTGATTAAGATAGATACCGTGATGGCCCATAGAGATATAGAGATCATCAAAGAGAGGGTGATCAATACAATCACCAAAGTACTAAATCATTTGTGCCTCCTCCTAATGCTAATGCCATTCTAATTAAATAGGATTTACTAACCTTGCTAGTTTGAAGATTGAAGACATGTTGGCCCGTGTTTTCAAGAAAATGGAATCCACAGATAATGGGGTTAGGGATTTGAATCATGATGTTTCCAACCTTACTTAAACTGTGAGTTCACACTCAGCCTCAATTAAGAATCTCGAAGGGAAAATGAACGACTTATTGACTCAGATAAACCCAAGGATGAAAGGTACATATTTGAATGACACTCTCTCTAACCAAATGAATGATGGCCATCTTATGGCTATTGTTACTCAAAGTGGGAAAATACTTGATAGAATAACCAATGCAACCAAAGAAGATGTGCTTGAGAAGAAAGATGATGAGAATCCAAAAGTTGGGATGAAGCCTAGTGCACCCATGTTGAACGTTGTGAGCAGAGTGAGGATGTAATGGATGAAAATCCAAGTGAAAAATAGGAGAAGGTTGAGTCACCTCCCCAAATGGTAATTCATATAGAGGGAAAAAAAGAGGAACAAGTTTCACGTGAGCCAAAGTCGTTAACTAAATTTCCTCTACCTTACCCTCAATGATTGATTAAGAAGAATAAGGACAATTAATTCAACAAATTTATTGATTTGTTTAGTATACTATCGATAAACATTCCCTTGGTATACGCCTTGTTAAAGATGAAAGGGTATGCCAAGTTTATGAAAGTGTTTTTAAAGAATAAAAAAGTTATTGATATGGGCACGGTGGATGTATCAAATAGTTATAGTGTAATCATGGCAAGTAACTTGGCCTCGAAGAGAGAAGACCCTTGAGCCTTTACCATCCCTTGCACTATCGGGGTGTACTTGTTTAACAAGGCCTTATGCAACCTTGGGGCGAGCATCTATATGATTTCTCTTGTGATTTTTATGAATTTGGGCTTCGCATCTCCCAATCCAACCCCTATGAGGTTATTGATGGCTGATAGGTCAATAAAGTGCCCATATAGTATTTTATTTGATGTGTTGGTAAAGGTAGACAAATTCATACTACTGGTGGATTTCGTGGTTTTGGATTGTGATGTGAACCTTGAGGTGCCTATCATTTTAGGGCGCTCATTCTTAGCCACTGGAAGAGCTCTCATAGATGGTGAGTTGGGAGAACTAAAATTTTGAACGGGAATCAAGGAGGTCAATTTAAATGTTTGTAAACCATTAATACCCCCAGATGACTATCGGGTTGTATCTGTGCTTTCCATCAAGGATGAGATGGTTGAAGATTCTTGTGAAAAAGATATGGGAGGTGAACCACTAAGTAAGTAACTCATTCTATATTATGGTCAAGAGAAGAGGGACCCCAAAGATTTTATCATGCCTAATATACCAAATTTGGTGGATGTGTATTTTGGTCCTAATGACACTCGCCCACGACTCACATCAAATGGTTGAATGCTTGGCAAAGGGACAAGTTGGTTGCTCTTTTGAGAAGACATATTCGAGTCTTGGGATAGAATTGTGCCAATCATATTGGTATGTATCTAGACAAGAATTAATCCTTGAGGTACTATCGTCGTGCCACGATATAAACTCAAGCGCTTTTTGGGAGGCAACCCAAGTATTTTTTTGATTTATTACTTCACTCTTTTGTTATTATTGGATTATCTTAGGAATGTATAGAGATATAAAAGTGGATAGGTGCTCAAAAGTTCCCAAAATAGGACATGAGTTCCCGTTTTCAGTATAAACGGCTATAAAAGATCTTAAAATTGGTTTTATAGATTTTCTAGATGTATACGAGATCATAGGATGATTTTTATCACTGCTTTTCATACTGATACTAGATGCATCTATGCTGGAGTGTTAGACATATTTTTACTATGTATTTAGACCCGGATACGCTCCAAGCACCCTTTATAAGGGTTATTGAGAATTTATTACTGATTTAGACCCGGATACACTTTGGGCACCCTTTAATGGGTTTTGAGATTACTAATACTTATTTAGACCCAGTTTGAATCTGGGCATGTTATGAGATTCCAATTATTGAGCTATACTTTGAGATTCGCATTAGTATATGGTCACAGACCTCTATAAACACTGTCATTCTAGGACCTAAGGCTATAAGCCGAGTCTGCTGGAGGAGGGGTATACAACAGAGTTGAGGTATATGGGTCATGTCCTTCCATGGATCCTGCCTTTATTGGACCTTTTAAGTACCGAAGGGGGTAACATATGGGTTACTATCACACTGGTTCCATCACATCATCATCATCAGCAGCAGCATGCATATTTCATTCAGACTCCACCCTTATTTGTTGTTTGCTCAGTGTATGCTTTAGTAGTATGGGATGTTGGAGGGTTTGTTTTTACTTAATTGTGTTCCTCAGTTGTATGGGCGGCCTTTAGGACTATAGGTAGAATATATTACTCTTGTTGTATTATAGAGTTTGTTATGGCCTTCGGTTCTTGGTGTTTTAGTGGAATCTAGCCTGTTGAGGCCCTAATTATTAGACTTGTTTATTATTAGCCTAGCGGTTCCTATATGTTGAGGAACTGTTTATGTGGCCTTCTGCTTATGTATGGAATAACGGATCCTACCCTCTTTCATGATGCTAGTTTGTGGTTTTGGTTTCCTTGTGGCTTAGTTTATTCCATCCTAGGGTTGTAATTTCAGGGTTGCTATGTGATTCTCTGATTCTGATTGGGTGTTTAAGCATGATTCTGTTAGTTATATTATTTCTAGTTTGATTATGTTTCCATACTTTCCTTATTTCCCTTTTCTACTTGAGGTTATCGGTATACCGCCATTTTCTCAAATCTGTCTTATATATTGTTGATGCAAGGACTCCAAGTGCGTTCTTCTTTCCTTCACCTGTGTTCTGTGTTATATATATCTTTTGTTGCTAGCATAGCATGTTTGTAATTCTTGTTGACTTCTATCCGTGCTAGTTTTCATGTGCCTTCTATATTCTTCTGTGACTGCTTCTTTGCTATCTGCTATATTACTATTTTTATATCTTATATGCGCCTAGTCGGCCGATGATGCCTACCGGGTACCCATTGCTTAGCAATTGGTGCTCATATAAACTTTTAAATCTTTTTTGTGCTGATATTAGTGTGAGCCTTTGTCATTTATCGCGTGGAGACTCGTGCAACTTCTGGATATTCGAGACTAAGGTGAGCTCCTACCGACCGTGGCTTGATCACATCTCATATTTTGTACTGTTACTCTTTATTTATTCAGGGACAATTGTATATGCCATTTTGGTACTTCTAGCACTTGTATTCTATTTAGAATCTCCTGAACTATCGATACTAAGTCTTGGAGTTAGTGTAGTTTCCTTGTATTATACATTTTGGGTTATTGCTTTCACGTTGTCTTTAATTTATATCTGCTTCCACTTATTTCTGCTTATATTATGTGTATTAGTTATGTGGTAGCCCATTACTAACCATTCTAAGCTACGGGAATTGGTTCACCTACTGGGGGTTGTAGGTGCCATCATGACCTGAGAAATTGGGTCGTGATAGTTTAGCTTAGTTTTGATGATAACTTGATGTGATATTGACGTATATAGAGTATATGTGTGTATTTGGTTGTGAAAGAACATGTTTAAAGTGTTTATGGTTCATTTGGGTCAAGTCAAGGGTCAATCTGATCAAATAGAGTTTAGACGAGAAAACTAGTGTTGCTAGCTTGAGCTATGCGTATTTTAGTGTACTTTGATGAGCTCCATTGTGTTAATGTGTGTTATGAATTTTTGTATGAGAACATTGGAGGATCTATGGAAACAAAATTAATCCTACAAACAAGCTATAAGAAGTGGGTAATCAAGGAACAAGTGCACGAGGAGAAGAGAGCAAAAATCGGACCTCCCCTCACACTTTGGAGGGGGCCATGTTCCGCACCTCCCAAAGAAAGGGAGAGGGCCATGCACCGCACCTCCAAAATCATGTAATGAGGCCATGCCTCTAAAACCCCAAGGCAGGGTGTTACTGTTTTGTCCGTGCGACAATCCACGCAATGCAACCCCTCCTCCTCCCCCCCTCCCAAAAAAAAAAAAAAATCCAAAAGTGGGTTTTAACTTGGTTTAAGTTGGGGGAAAAGTTGTAAATGCATATTCTCCTTATAGGAAAGCCTATGGATGACCTAAAACACTATATAAGGAGTACTTATCCACATTTATACACATCATTGGAAAAACACACGAATTGGGGAGCAAACAAGATATCAAGGAGCTCAAACTAGGGTGTTTTGTTCTTTAACTTTTCTTTCTTGTAGTTTTACTTTATGAACTCATCGATGGAGATTTGTTCTATTACTATTGTCATGCCCCGAGGCTACCCGCTAGACTTAACATAGTTCTTAAAGTCACAAGTGACCCCAAGCTAACCCATGGTCTGGCATATCTAAACAATTTCGAGTTAAAAGTTTATACTGTGCGGAAGCTGAAAATAGTTTAATAACTGAAATGGGGAAAATCCCAGAAACATGTTTGAATATGAAATATATAAAGAGTATAGTGATAACTGAAGAACAACACTATCAACTCAAGTTGAATCTAATCTATGTCTGAAAGCCTCTAACCAATATGAGTTGCTGGGATATGTCCCCAGCTAACTCTAACAATCTGAAAACTGAAATAACAAGACCAAAAGGTAAAGCATGTCTATCACCCTTGAACTAAGAGGACTCACCACTGCAGCTGCTGAGTAGGACTGGAAATTGATCTAAGCGCGGTCTTAATGTTGAGCGCCTAAACCTACATCATGAAATTATGTAGCACAAATGTATGCGTCAATACTTTGAATGTACTGAGCATGTAAGATATGGGCGAAGCTGAACAATATAGGAAACTGAACATGGAAATATATATATACACACAAAAATGAAAGATAGTTGGATACAATGACCAAGTACTAACATGAATATAATATGCCGAACTGTATACTGAAATAGATACTGAGTACATGTCTAATACAACATGAATATGACTGTGGGAGACACCATTAACTGACAAACCCCAAGTTGAGCTAACTGTGGGGCCAACCTATAACCCTGGATGGAAGGGTGTTTGTACCTTGCCAAGGGTACAAACAAGTCTGACATGGATCTACTAAACTAATTTCCACAAGGTACAAGGGTGTCAAGCCTAATCTGACGGGTGACCCCTTTAGAAGCTATGGTTGCGCCGTAGTTATGGGACTCAGGGATTGCTGCTAAAGGTCACAACCTAGACTGGCGGGTGAGACTTCATCCCTTTGTTCGCTCAGTGCTAAGTCTACTCCCAACTGAATATAAAGCTAATACTGCAACTGGAGATACTGGATAGCTCAAAAACTGATAATTATCTTAGAATGCAATAATACATATATACTGAAACATGATATCATTCTATTATGAAACATGACTGTCTGAAAATGCAACAATACATATATACTGAAACATGATAGCATTCTATTCTGAAGAATGACTGTCTGAATTAATTGCCTAGCAAGCATAAATCATGAATACTGAATTTAAGACAAGCTAGGGTTACTGAGTTCTGTATATGGGACTATACTAGTTACCCAACAAACACGTATTTTATATCATAATAACTATAGCATCTGAACTACAATGAATCCATAAGGTTTAAGAACCCTAGGTCTAAATATTTCATGAAGAACTGAAGAGATTGATGGACTTCTAGGGACCTAATGGGTTAAAGGAACCCACTAGATAAATCCCACATACCTGGAGTAAAATTCTATGGTTGAGACTTTGGATTTGGGGGTTGAACTTGGAGGAAACCCTCTGGCTTGTTCTTGAGAGAGAATACTTTTGTTCTTGTATGATGTCTCTAACTGTCGAATTAGTTTAGGAGTAATGGGTGAAATAGAGTAAAAACCCTCTAATTACTCCCAAAATGACTTACGATAAGAGTTAAAAGAATTGGGAAAAGATCAGAATGACCCCACTTAAAATCAAAAAGTTGTAGAAAATCCCTCGCCGAACGGGCCGCCCGACGGGCGTCAGATCTGAGATGGCCCATCCGCTAGGGCGTCAGAATAGGGCAGGCTAGGATGCCCCCCATGGCCCATCCGCTAGGGCGTCGGTTAGAGAATCTCCCACAGAAACAGTTTCAAGTTTAAAAATATATTGACTCTTTGCTTTCAGATTTTGGACTTACTGCTTATGATTATGTTTTTAGCTTATGATATTGTATTGAGTCAATACATTACATATTTTACTATTACCACATGATTTTAGCTTCAAGGATAGTTTAAGCATGTTTTATCACAAATTATGCATGATCTCAGTTTTGAAGCATGTTTTAACTATGTTTTTATCATGATCATGCATATCTCACATACTTGGTACATCCTATAGTACTGATGCATAGTTTGCGCTGCATCCTCTTGATGATGAAGATTCAGATTCCCTCCCTCAGGCTTATGGCTAGAGACCGCAGGCCATTTCCAGTCAGTGTTGATGAGTCCTCATTGTTCGAGGGCCAGTTATAATTCTAGCTAGTTTTGATTATTTACTTTTGTACCTTAAGTTAGCTAGGGTTTTGTCCTAGCAACTCCTTATGTCATGTGTAGAGGCTTTTTAGACACAGACAGTATTCGGGTCTTCTTTAAATGATGTTCTTATTTTTTTTTATCTTATGGATTGAGTTATCTAGTTCCTATTATACTTCCTCTATGGTTATTTGATATACCTGAGTTATGCTATGACTAAGGGTTAACTTGGGACACTTATGGTCCCGAGTCCCGTGTTACGTCATGGGGGTAGCCTCGGGGCGTGACATCTGAGGTCTATCTTAGAAAAATAACTAGCACCCTAAAGCTGGTCGAACAGGTCATCAAACCTGGAGATGGGATACTTATTTTTTATGGTGACCTTATTTAACTGATGGTAGTCGACGCGCATCCTAAGAGAACCGTCTTTCTTATGCACGAACAATACTAGAGAACCCCATGGAGATATGTTGGGTCTGATGAAGCCCTTATCTAGTAGGTCTTTTAACTACTCTTTCAATTTCTTAAGCTCAGCTGGAGCCATTATGTAAGGAGGAATCTATATAGGCTGGGTATCTTGAAGGAGATCTATACCGAAGTTGATTTCCCATTCGGAAGGAACTCCGGAATGATCTTCTGTAAATACTGTTGGGAATTCATTCACCACTGGAACTGACTCAATAGTTGGGGTTTCAAAGTTTGAATCCTTAACCGAAACAAGATTATATATGTACCGTTTGGAAATCATTTTTCTGGCCTTAAGGTAGGAGATGAATCGACCTATAGGCACTGAGTTACTACCCTTTCATTCTATAACTGGCTCATTTAGAAACTTAAACGGAACGATCATAGATCTACAATTGACTGAGGCATAACAAGAATGTAACCAATTCATGCCTATAATGAAATCAAAATCAATCATTTCTAACTCTACAAGATTTTCCCAGGTGACTTTCTGGGAAACTGTGACAGGGCCACTTCTGTATACCCTTCTAGCTATAACTGGGTCACCAACTAGAGTAGAGACTGAGAAGGGTTCTGGGAGTGTTTCTGGATTGACACCGAAGTTTACTGATATATAATGAGTTACATAGGAAAGCGTAGCTCCTAGATCAAATAATGCATAAATGTCTAAATATAAGACTTGTAACATACCCGTGACCACATCTAGAGAATACTACTGGTCCTATTGAGCTTGCAGAGAATATAACCTATTCTGGCACTGACCACCACATGTATTAGTAGAGGCACTTTGCTGAGTAGGGGGACCTGCTGGAGCTACTGTTGAACTAGCCTAATTCAAAGTTCGGGAATCCTTTCCCTTCTGAAAATTTTCAGGGCACTCCTTCATCCTGTGGACTGGCTTACCACACCCAAAGCAATTCCCACTACCTGCCATGCTCTCACCCTGATGGTTCTTACCACACTTCTTACACACTGGATAAGTGCGCCCATTAGTAAATGTACCTTGGGACTTAGAGCCTGGCACTCTATCCCGTCTATCCTTCTTGAACTTAGGCACTGGGGCACTAGTAGAAGATATAGCTGGCGCTAAAGTATTCTGATGGAACTGAGAGCGGTTACCACCTTCTGACCTCTGCGGAGAGTAGCTAAAGTTGCCTGTCCTAGCCCTCTTACTATCTCCTCCCCTATCTTTGATTTTCTCCTTCTCAATTTGTTGAGCATAAGTAACCAACCTTGAGATGTCCATTTCCTTAATAATCATGGCCATCTTGCGCTTCTTGACCACATCATTGGACACACCAGACACGAACTTGCTCATACGAGCTCTGGAGTCAGCTACTATTGCTGGGGCATACGTAGACAGCTGTGTGAACTTGAGTGCATACTTCTTCACGCTCATATCATTCTGTTTCAAGTTGATAAATTCCTGGACCTTAGCTGAGATCAAGAGGGAAGAACCGGTCAAGAAAGGCAGTCTTGAACTGGTTACAATCCTGCATTTGCACAACGAGACTCCATCTACTGCTGATACCACGTGTAAGCCACTCCCTTTAGTTGATAGGCGGCTAGATCTGCACTCTCGACCGGAATGACACCCATGACATCCTTACCTTCTAGATGTCATCGAGAAACTCCTTTGGATCCTCTTTTGACTTAGACCCAAGAAATTCTAGAGGGTTCGTCCTAGTGAAGTCCTGGATTCTTACTACAACAGTGTTAGTCTGAGGCAGAGCTGGTGCCACAGCTTGCTGATTGACCTGGGCGGTCATGGCCTGATCAAGCACTTGGAGCGCATCCCTGAATTTGGAATGCTTGACTTATTCATTCAATGGGTCTGTTGGAGCTGCTGGTGCTGGCTGATTCCTGGCGTTAGCTCTTCTGGGAGGCATTTTTTTGAAATGCGAAAAGCAGGAGTTAGAAAGAGGTTAAATAGAGTTCATACTCTATATCATGAGTTGGAAAAGAAAGAAGGGAAGTTCTTCCTAATGACGTCTCATAGCTCCTCCCCCATAAGTGTGGTGCACTTCACACCCATGAAGAAGGCTCGACTTGATGCGGATTTCAGACACCCTAGGACACTAAACCTAATGCTCTGATACAAATTTTGTCATACCCCGAGGCTACCCCCTAGACGTAACACAATGCTTAGAGTCACAAATGACCCCAAGTTAACCCATGGTCTGGCATATCGAAATAATTTCAAGTTAAAAGCTTATACTGTGCGGAAGCTGAAAACATTTTAATAACTAAAATGGGGAAAAGCCCAGAAACATGTTTGAATATAAAATATATAAAGAGTATAGTGATAACTGAAGAACAACACTATCAACTTAAGCTTAATCTAATCTACGTCTGAAAGCCTCTAACCAATATGAGTTGTTCGGACATGCCCCAGCTAATTCTAACAATCTAAAAACTGAAATAACAAGACTGAAAGGTAAAGCATATCTATCACCCTCGAACTAAGAGGACTCACCACTGCAGCTGCTGAGTAGGATTGGAAATCGATCTAAGCGCGGTTTGGATGTTGAGCGCCTGAAACATCATCATGAAACAATGTAGCACAAAAGTATGCATCAGTACTTTGAATGTATTGAGCATGCGGGATATGGGCTAAGCTGAACAATATAGGAAATTGAGCATGGAAATATATATATACACATAAAAAGGAAAGGTAGTTGGAAACAATGACCATGTACTAACATGAATATAATATGACAAACTGTATAATGAAATAGATATTGAGTACATGACCATTGCAACATGAATATGATTGTGGGAGACACCATTAACCGGCATACCCCAAGCTGAGCGAACTGTAGGGCCAATCTGTAACCCTGGATGGAAGGGTGTTCGTACCTTACAAAGGTTACAAACAAGTCTAACGTGGATCCACTAAACTGATGTCCACAAGGGACAAGGGTGTCAAGGCTAATCTGGCGGGTGACCCATTTAGAACCTACGGTGGCGCCATAGTTTTGGGACTTAGGGATTGCTCTTAAAGGTCTTAACCGAGATTGGCAGGTGAGCCTTCATCCTTTTGTCCACTCGGTGCTAATTCTACTTCCAACTGAATATAAATCTAAGACTACAACCAGAGATACTGGATAACTCAAAATATTGATAATTATCTAAGAATGCAACAATACATATATACTGAAACATGATAGCATTTTATTCTGAAGCATGACTGTCTGAATTAACTGCCTAGCAAGCATAAATCATGAATACTAAATTTAAGACAAGATAGGGTTACTGAGTTCTGTACATGGGGCTATATTAATCCCTCAACAAACATGTATTTGATATCATAATAACTATAGGATCTGAACTACAATGAATCCCTAAGGTTTAGGAACCCTAGGTCTGAATATTTCATGAAGAACTAAAGAGTGTGACTGACTTCTAGGGACCTAATGGGTGAAAGGAACCCACTAGTGAAATCCCACATACCTGGAGGAAAATTCTATGGTTGAGCCTTCGAATTTGGAGTTTGAACTTGGAGGAAATCCTCTGACTTGTTTTTGAGAGAGAATGCTTATGTTCTTGTCTGATGTTGCTAAGTGTCGAATTAGTTTAGGAGTAATGGGGGAAATAGAGTAAAAACCCTATAATTACTCCCAAATGACTTAGGATTGGAGTTAAAAGTATTGAGAAAAGACCAGAATGCCCCAACTTAAAATCAAAAAGTTGCAAAAAATCCCTCGCTGAACGGGCCGCCTGACGGGCGTTGGACCTGAGACAGCCTGTCATCCAGAGCATCAGAATAGGGCAAGCTAGACTGGCCCCCTAGACCATCCCCACAGGCACACCCACGGCCCATCACATCCATGATGCCCGAGGCGATCTGTCCATCAGGTCAAGAGAGGCTGGGACTTGAGTGTTGTCGCCTTCTCACGGGCTGCTCGATAGCCCGTCGTACCTCTGACACCAGTCGGGTCCCCCATTTGGCTAGAGACTGAGTGATAGGACCCCCTAGGATCTTCCACATGGACGACGATAGGCTATCATGTCCACGACTCCCGTGGGTTAGCCCGTAGTTCTTGACTGGAGATGAAATTTTTTCTGAGTTTTTCTAAGTTCAGGGCTTTAAATGCTAGTCTGAATTCTGGGGTGTTACAACTATGAGTGGCTAAACACCCTGTTTTTAGGGTTGAGGCCACAACATGATTTCTTAGTTATAGTTTTGTAGTCGGTTTATACAGTTATCATGTCATGTGATTGTTCTTGCATTCTTGTTATACTATTCTAAAGCGTCATGAACATTAGGATAATTATAAGTCTCAAACAAATTGACCATAGTAGTGGAGGGACTAAATGAAGAATGTAGGGAGTGTGAATTATGTCTTTAATTGTTAATATCAATTATAAAGGATCATTTGTGGTTAGGATAGAGATATACCTAACACTCCAATTGGTTAATGAAATGAGAAGATAGTTGGATGCATCCAAATTAAAGATTCACATCCCCGCTCAACAATATAGTTGTGAGATTAATTTGCGTAGATGACTTAGAGGATGACCACTCCCAAGTTGTAATATCAACCCTTAGATCAACAATCACAATAAACACCAACACCGGCTAGAAACCATAGTTATACATGAATGTGAAGTAAATGCCTCAACCCTGGATCTCTCCATATATTGTTTACAATCTGAATTTCATATCATTGTAATTTTTAGTATTTAGTTTAGAAAAGCAAAACTCAAACTCTTCTTGGTTAAAAATCACATTTGTTTAACTTCAATAGTAATAATTAAGTTGGATCATCTGTTAAACATCAAGTTCTTGTGGGATCAATATTCGGCTCGCAAGAGCCACTTTATTACTTGCACGACTATGTGCACTTGCGTGTGCACTTGGAAGCAACAAATATCAAGATGTATTATGTCTTGTCATATTAATTTTCTTGATAGTTCTTCAACCTGCCTCAACCTTTCCTGATGCTTGTCACTCTCAACTGCTCACACCTCCTCCCGGGGCAATCTACATTTCTCCTTTGAACATACCTAAACAATCTTAACCTTACTTTTGTCATATTTTCTAGTACGGAGGTGATTCCTAGTTTGTACCAGATATCTTCACTCTTAATCTTGTCTTCCTATTGTAATATCATGCAACAGTTTATATAAATTACTTCTAAAAAATAATTGTGTTAATGCTTCTCAATATAGCAAGTGAATGTAATGTAAGTAATTTGGTTATGATATTGGTAGCCAAAATTTGGCAAAATATAAATGAAAGTTGTAAGTCATTTAATAATATGTTTAATCTATGATATAATGTTCAGAGATACGTGAAGTGAGAGAATGATTAAGAGAAGAAAAAAAAGGAGAAGTAATCTTACATGAAATTGAAGGGAAATTTGAACTTAAATAGTTAAATATGATATTGAATATAATTACATCCAAAAAGTTTAACTCCTTCGAATTAGATTTAATATCATATTTTTCATTAATTTTCTCCCAAGCAGGCACAACGGGGATTTCAAAGAAATAACAAACTAAAAAAAAAAAAGAACACCAAACAACAATATGCTAAACATAAAGAATTAGCACTCAAATCTTATTTAGGCATACCAAAATTGAGAGGTAATATTTTTAGGACTCTAATTCTATTTCTTCTCTCTAAATAATCTATGTTAGAATTTTATTAAAAGAAGAATGATCCATAAGAATGTACATGATATATATAACGTGTTGGATACTGTTGGTTTTTTTATTAAAAGATGGGGCAACCAAAAGGGATTGAAAATGATTCTTATCTTTCAATAGCTTTCTATATATTTTTTAAGCATAGAAGGGCTTGAAATAGCCAAATTACAATAAAAATCAGCATAAATTTAAAATTTGAACTACCTAAACTATCTCAACAACTAAAACAAACTAATTTAAAATTTAAAATTCAAATTTATCTTAAATCTAAACAACTTATTAGCTAAAAGTTACTGTAGTAACTAAACCAATTTTCAACACTCCTTCTTTGTTTTAGTTACTGTAGTTTAAAAAATTGCTCCTCCTCAATTTTTGCTTTGGCAGTTGATGCTGAATTTTTCTTGATTGGTTTGAACTTGCACATTTTTTTGATATTGATCTTTCTTCTCTTCTTTCTTTTTCTTCTTTTGGTTTTATGCTTGGAAAACACCATCAGTATTCTTGTCTTGTTTGAAAGTTTTTAAAAAAGTTCTTTCATCTTCACAACGATAGGATTTGTAGGGAAAGTTTGTATGAATCGCTCTTACAGTACAACACTCCATAGATCATAGGTTTAAAAATATTTTATTTTCACTGATCAAATATGATCGTTTTTGCCAGTGAAATTTTTTGGAGCATTCAAAGAGAGACTTCTTTAACCAGTAATGGATACAATTTTTAATCCAATAATATCAATGAATCACATATCCAATAATATTATTGAATCTCTTGATACCACTGTTTGTTTTTTTCATAAAAGTTGGGGCAGCAAATATGGGTTGAAAATGACTCTTAGCTTTTGTAACGACCAGGTTCATCATTATGAGTAGTCCAATCATGCCAAGTTTTAGAGTTAGAAAACTCCGGATTTGGGGGTTTGAAATTCTGGGCTAGGCTAGCCTCGGTCGATTTTAGAGCGAGGTAGAGTCTAGAGAAATCTGGGTAAGGATTGGTCTTTGTGTCTTGCTTTAAGCTAGTTTTCCATGTAGCTAAGACATAAAGGAGTCTAGGGGACTTTTCGGAATCGCATTTGGGTAGGTAGAACTCTCGAAATTGTGTTTGACGTGAATGGGTTATTTTGGGTTGTCAGGGAAAGCAAGTGTGTTGTAAAATGGCCAAAACTGGGAAATTTCTAGACCTTCTGTCTATGACAGGCGCAACCGGGTGTGATATAGGCCACCACTATAGCGATAGAAATTATCGCTATAGGGGCGGTCAAAGGGCGGTAAACCTACTTAAGACTGCTATAGCGGGCCGACGGATTTTAATGCAGAAATAGCTCCCAAAACATTCAGTTTTTCACAATTTTATTTTGGGAGAAGGGCTAGGCGATTCCAGGCATTTTTCTTCCTTTTTCTGTCAAAATTCTTCCCCAAGGTAAGGTTTTTGTCCCCCAATCTTTGTATTACATTTCCTATGTGGTAGAATTGCTAGGAGGGAATTTGGGAAAGGTTAGAATAACCTAGGTATGGTGGAATTCGGGTAAAGGAATGGGATTTCAAGCATGTGTATTCTTGGGTATGGATTAAAGTACATTATTATGATCATAGGTTGTTTAATTCCCTGTTTTATCCATAAAAATTATAGAACTAGGAGAATTAACGATGGGAAAGCCTGGGAAAAGGGTTGGATGATCATGGGTGGCCTGGGGTTTGGGGATTTGGTATAATTCGAGTAATGTGCAGGCCTTGTGTGTTAATTGTATGTACTAGAAGAACTCACATATCCAATAATAACAATGAATCTCTTGATACCACTGTTTGTTTTTTTCATAAAAGTTGGGGTAGCAAAAACGGGTTGAAAATGACTCTTAACTTTTGTAACGACCAGGTTCGTCGTTATGAGTAGTCCAATCGTGCCAAGTTTTAGAGTTAGAAAACTCCGAATTTGGGGGTTTGAAATTCTGGGCTAGGCTAGCCTCGGCCAGTTTTGGAGCGAGGTAGAGTCTAGAGAAATCCGGGTAAGGATTGGTCGTTGTGTCTTGCTTCGAGCTAGTTTTCCATGTAGCTAAGACATAAAGGAGTCTGGGGGACTTTTCGGAATCACATTTGGGTAGGTAGAACTCTCGAAATTGCGTTTGACGTGAATGGGTTATTTTGGGTTGTCAGGGAAAGCAAGTGTATTGTAAAATGGCCAAAATTGGGAAATTTCCAGACCTTCTATCTATGACAGGCGCAACTACGCGCGATATAGGCCACCACTAACCGCTATAGCGGCGGTCAAAGGGCGATAAACCTACTTAAGACTGCTATAGCAGAGCGGGGACCGCTATAGCGGGCCGACAAGATTTTAATGCAGAAATAGCTCCCAAAACATTCAGTTTTTCACAATTTCATTTTGGGAGAAGGGCTAGGCGATTCCAGGCATTTTTCTTCCTTTTTCTGTCAAAATTCTTCCCCAAGGTAAGGTTTTTGTCCCCTAATCTTTGTATTACATTTCCTATGTGGTAGAATTGCTAGGAGGGAATTTGGGAAAGGTTAGAATAACCTAGGTATGGTGGAATTCGGGTAAAGAAATGGGATTTCAAGCATGTGTATTCTTGGGTATGGATTAAAGTACATTATTATGATCATAGGTTGTTTAATTCCCTGTTTTATCCGTAAAAATGATAGAATTAGGAGAATTAACGATGGGAAAGCCTGGGAAAAGGGTGGGATGATCATGGGTGGCCTGGGGTTTGGGGATTTGGTATAATTCGAGTAATGTGCAGGCCTTGAGTGTTAATTGTATGTACTGTGTGTTGTTTTTAGACCAAGAACGAGAGAGGAATTTGGAACACGGGAAAGCTCGGGTTGAATGAGAGCTTGAAACATTTTGAGGTAGGTGATGGCTTATGATTTTCTGTGAATGTGTATATTTATGTACTTATATCTAAGTGATTGTGTGCATTACATTGCTTAGGGAAGTTATGTGGAATGTCTAGGTTCCTGTTTACAGTCTGTGATTGAACGATGTTTACTTGTTGGTTTTTCAAGTTGTGTGTGTTCATATATTGACTGTGATTTGTTGACATTCGGTTGGCTCAGGTACCACGCCTAGTATGGGTATAACAAATGGTTGGCACGGGTACCACGCCTGGTATGGGTATAAGACTTGGTTGGCACAGTTACCACGCCTGGTACAGGTTTACCTTATTACATCTTGCATTGGTTCATTGATTATTGTATTGCATTGGTTGATATTAGTTTCGTGTGTGGACCGGGTTGTCTTTTAAAATGTGCTATTGTTGGTGGTCCTAGAGTGGCAGGGAACTTTGTATAACTGTTGTGTTGGTCTTGGTTTAGGCAGGGTGGCATCATTACTTTGGGTATGTGTCTAGAGGGGATTCCAGGGTGGGTCCGGGCTAGACGGAAAAGTATAGTTAATGGCTCATGTTCATGGTATAGAACTGTAAGAGATAGATTTCATGTTGGGACAAGGTAGGTAGAGACTTGTAGTCTAGGACCTGTATACTTGTTGCATGTTTTCCATATATTTACTTGCATATGTTGTACTGTTGTATATGTTGTTTACTTGAAAGCTGGCTGATGATCCTACCAGTACACAGTGGTGGTGTACTGATACTGCACTTTCTTGTCTTTGGTGAGTACAGGAAATCTACCAGCTACTGAGATGCGACCTCGCATTTAGCACCGGCAATTCTGACTTTCAAGGGTGAGCTGCTTGTTTCGAGCTACCTTGGGTTATCCTTAGAGTTTCAGTCCATTTGTTTCGAACCTAAAACTATTTCATTTTTATCTTTTGGGGTTGCATCCCCGTATTCAGATATTTGGTATTGATATTTTGTACGATGACTTTCAGTTCCTAGGAGGGATTTCCGCAGGATAATGATTATGATTAGTTTTTGATTTTTTTGATTGCAAGTTTACTGTTCGCTTGCTGGTTTTAGGCTGTTAGTCTAGGCAAGGGTTGAACTCTATTGGTTCACTCATCTGGGGGTTGGGTGGGTGCCACTCACGATGGGTTGGGTCGTGACAAAGATGGTAATATAGCCTAGGTTTTTTGATCTCGTCATACCAAACAGGTCTAGTAGAGTCTTGCAGAATAGTGCGGAGACGTCCGTACTTTTCTTCAAGAGGCTATGGGGCTTTAGGGAAAACTATCTCTTCCTTCTTTCCTTCGTGCTATAACTCAATTCTAATTGGTATCTGGTGATACAAATTGGTGTCGAACCTCATTCACTCTTTTGTCTACAGATGGTTACTACAAGGAATAATGGAGCAAGGCCAGCGGGCCCAGCAGCGGGCCCAGCAGTTCATGGCAGAGGTAGGGGAAGGGGCAGGGGATGAGCTTGAGCCGTACCCGCTAGGGATGGAGATTGAGTTGTTGCTGCACGCGAGGTAACCCCTCCCCCACCTCAGGATCATGTGGCTGAGCACGTAGAAAAAGTGGTTGTAAAGGATGGAGGGGCTCAAGAGGATGCGGCACCGGTTAGGGGTGCAGGCCTTCCTATTATGACACCGGAAGCTTTTAAGCAGGCATGGGGTATTCTGAGTGGGTTGGTTGGTGCTGGAGCCATACCCGCATCTTATGCAAATCAGGCCTTAGATACTCAGCCAGCGGTTGCTACAACACCAAGGATGGACACAGCTTCAGGCACAAATGATCTCCTCAGGCCCATGCTAGGCCTAGTGATGATAGGTAATGAGCATGAGATGCTAACTAAGTTCCTTAAGATGAAAACTCCGATGTTTCAAGGTACAGACAAGGAGGATGTCTATGAGTTCATCCTGGATTGCCATGAAAGGTTGCACAAGTTAGGTATTGTACGTCAGCATGGGTTGGAGTTTGTCACTTTTCAAATGCAGGGTGATGCCAAGTAGTGGTGGAGGTCTCATGTTGAGTGTCGGTCTTCTGTTCTACCTCCACTGACTTGAGAGCAGTTCCACGTATTGTTTCTATAAAAGTACGTTCCCCGTACTCTGAGGGACCAAAAAAAGGATTAGTTTCGGAACTTGGAACAGGGTAGCATGTTGGTCTCAGCTTATGAGGCTAAGTTATATGCGTTGTCTTATTTTGCTATACAGATGTTGGGTTCCGATGAGGAACGGGTCCGGTTGTTTGTCAAGGTCTGAATAGTGAACTGCAGGTAATGTTGGTTCATATGACTTCTTCGGGAAAGGGTTTTAATGATGTGGTGGATTATGTGTAGAATATTGAGGGAGTTAGGCAAGCGGGGCAGGCTAAGGCTTTAGCCAAGAAGCCCTGAAATGAGGGAAACTATGGTGGTTCATACTCCAGGGTCCAGTATCAGCAGGCTTATCCGACCTGTCCTATTCAGTCAGCTCTGCCAGCTACTACAGGTGGTCATCAGGGAGCTCAGTCTTCAGCTCCTAGAGGCCAGGGAGAATCCTATACATCAGCTAGCAGACCTACTCTTGACCGTGGTTGCTTCCATTGTGGTGAGTTGGGCCACTTTAAGAGGGAGTGTCCATATAGGCAGACAGGTAACCAGGGTCAGCAGCAGACTAGAGCAGTGGTTCCAGTAGACAGAGGTGGTAATGTTAGGGGTCATCCACAAGGTGGGCGAGGTAATTTTCAGGGAGGCCGGGGAGACCGAGAGAACGGTGGTGCAGGCAAGGGTGCGGTGTAGCTAGCCTGGAAAGTTGCCCGGATTGATGATCGGGCTCATTGCTATGCTTTTCCATGGAGGACTGAGGTGGATGACTCAGATGCGGTGATCATAAGTACTATTCTTGTCTGTGATAAAATGGCTTTGGTATTATTTGACCCAGGTTCTACATATTCTTATGTGTCTGTGAGTTTTGCTTTGGGGCTGGGTTTGACTTGTGATATCCTTGATTCCCCCATCTAGGTTTCTACCCAAGTTGGAGAGTTGGTGGTTGTGACTCATGTATATCGTGACTATTCTGTTGTGTTTGTGGGGTTACATACTTGGGTAGACTTGGTAATTCTGAATATGGCTGATTTTGATATTATCTTAGGTATGACCTGGCTATCTCCTTATCATGCTGTGTTGAACTGTAACACCAAGACTGTGGCTCTACAAATTTTGGGTAAGGATAAACTAGAGTGGGAAGGTGTGTACAGGCCTAAGCCAATTAAGATAATATCATTTGTCCAGGATAGAAAGCTAGTGGGAAGGGGGTGTCTAGCCTTCTTGGCTTATCTACGGGATGATAGTGTGGAGTCTCCTCCTATTGAGTCATTTCCAGTGGTTTCTGAATTTTTAGAGGTGTTTCCAGCAGACTTGCCTGGTAAGCCTCCGGACAGAGACATAGATTTTTGTATTGATTTGGAGCCAGGCACTCGTCCCGTTTCCATTCCTCCATATCATATTGCTTCGGCAGAGTTAAGAGAACTTAAGACTCAGCTACAGGAAGTCCTAGATGAGGGATTTATACGTCCTAATTCTTTGCCTTGGGGTGCTCCGATCTTATTTGTAAAGAAAAAAGACGGTAGTATGTGGATGTGCATAGACTATAGGCAGTTGAACAAGTTGACCATCCGGAATAAGTACCCTCTACCCCGTATAGATGATTTATTTGACTAGCTTCAGGGTGCATCAGTGTTCTCAAAAATTGACTTGAGGTCGGGGTACCATCAGATAAAGATTAGACCTGAGGAAATTTCGAAGACTGCTTTTCAGACTCGGTATGGGCATTATTAGTTTCTAGTAATGTCGTTTGGTTTGACTAATGCGCCGGCAGCATTCATGAGTTGGATGAATGGGGTGTTTAAGTCCTACTTGGATTCTTTCATTATTATGTTCATCGATGACATCTTGATCTACTCTAAGAGTAGGGAGGAGCATGCTAATCATCTTCGTATTGTGCTAGATATCTTGAGGCATCAAAAGCTTTATGCAAAATTCACTAAGTGTGAGTTTTTATTGACTTTTGTGGCATTCTTGGGGCATGTAGTGTCAAAAAAGGGGTGATGGTGGATCCTTAGAAAATTGAGGCAGTCAAGAGTTGGGTTTGGCCTAGCTCTGTGACCGAGGTGAGGAGTTTTGTTAGGCTCGTGGGGTACTACCGGAGGTTTATTAAGAATTTTCCTTCTATTTCTACTCACCTGACCAGGCTGACATGGAAGGAAGTACCGTTCGTGTTTTCCGACAAGTTCGAGGAGAGATTTCAAAAGCTCAAGACACTTTTGACCACAGCCCCTATTTTGTCCTTTGCCGGTTGAAGGTAATGACTTTGCTATTTTCTATGATGCTTCGCATTCTGGTTTGGGTGTTGTGTTGATGCAGGATAGGAATGTGATAGCCTATGCATCCAGGCAGTTGAAGGTGCATGAGAGAAATTACCTGACTCATGATTTAGAGTTGGCAGCGGTGGTTTTTGCATTGAAAATCTTGACACACTACCTTTATGGTGTGAAGTGTGAGGTATCCACAGATCATTGCAGTCTGCAACAAGTTTTCACTCAGAAGGATTTGAATCTGAGGTAGAGGAGGTGGATGGAGTTATTGAAGGATTGTGATGTGACAATTCAGTATCATCCGGGTAAGGCTAATATGGTGGCAGACGCATTAAGCCAAAAAACTGTTAGCATGGGTAGCTTGGCTTGTTTGGGGGCGTCCAAATGACCATTGGCTAAGGAGATTCGGCCTTTAGAGGCCAAGTTCATGCACTTGGGTTTTTCATATCAAGGTGGGTTATTGGTCAGCATTGAGGTCAAGGCCACCTTCATAGAGGAAATAAAGGCAAAACAGTTTCAGGATCCGAAACTGGTAAGTTGCGAGGTAAGGTAATATCCGGGGAGTCCAGAGACGTCACATTAGACTCTGGTGGAGTGTTGCATTTCAGGGAGAGGATTTGTGTGCCTCGGGTGGATTATATGATATAGAAAATCTTGGCAGAAGCTCATGGTTCGCGGTACTCAATTCATCCGGGTGTGACCAAAATGTACAGGAACTTAAGGCAGCGTTACTAGTGGCCCGGTATGAAAAGGGACATAGTGGGCTTTATGTCCAAATGTCAGAACTTCCAGCAGGTAAAGTATGAACATCAGAGACCTGCAGGACTACTTCATAGAATGCCAATTCCAGAGTGGATATGGGAAAGAATAGCCATGGACTTCGTGGTGGGTCTTCCCAAGACATTGGGGAAGTATGACACAATTTTGGTTATTGTTGACAGGCTGACCAAGTCCGCTCATTTCATTCCGGACAGGGTAGATTCTAATTCATAGCAATTGGCTAAGATCTACGTGAAGAAGATTATAAGACTGCATAGGGTACCACTATCCATCATTTCAGACAGAGGTACATAGTTTACTTTTAAGTTCTGGGTCAAGTTACACGAAGAGTTAGGTACACAACTCACCTTTGGCACAACCCTCCACCCTCAGACTGATGGTCAATCGGAAAGGACGATCCAGGTATTGAGAACATACTGAGAGAATGTGTGATGGACTTCGGGGGTCATTGGGACCAGTTTCTACTGTTGTGTGAATTCTCGTACAATAATAGCTACCACTCCAGTATCGATATGGCACCGTTTGAGGCCTTGTATAGGAGGAACTGCAGATCACCAGTTGGGTGGTTTGAGGAAGGCGATGTGAAGCCTCTGGGCATAGACTTAGTGAAGAAAGCACAAGAAAAGGTAAAGGGAATACAGACCAAGTTGTTGGCTGCTCAAAGCAGGCAGAAGGAGTATGCAGATCGCAAAGTCCGGGACATGAACTTTCAGGTTGGTGAGCAGGTATCGTTAAAGGTATCACCAATGAAAGAGGTTATGCGGTTTGGTAAGAAGGGCAAGCTTAGCCCTCAGTTCATCTGTCCGTTTGAAGTTCTTGAAATTGTGGAGTCAGTGGCTTACAAGTTAGCACTACCACCTAGTTTGTCGAGTGTCCATCCAGTATTCCATGTATCCATGCCTAAGCGATACCATGGGATGGGGATTACATCATCGAGTGGGAGTAGATATTTTTTGATAAGGACCTTCGTTATGAAGAGGAACCAGTTTTGATTCTTGCTCGAGATGTCCGGATGTTTAGGACAAAGGTGATTGATATGGTGAAGGTTTAGTGGAAGCATCATCCAGTTGAGGAAGCCATTTGGGAAACCGAGAAGGACATGCGGGACAAGTACCCTCGATTGTTTGAGGATTTAGGTACTACACTTCCTTCCTTTTATTTCCATAATTTTGGGTTTGATCGTTCGGGGACGAATGATGGGTAAATTGGTATATGTTGTAATGACTGGGTCCGTCATTATGGGTAGTCCAATTGTGCCAAGTTTTAGAGTTAGAAAACTCCGGATTTGGGGGTTTGAAATTCTGGGCAAGGCTAGCCTCAGTCGATTTTGGAGCGAGATAGAATCTAGGGAAATCTGGGTAAGGATTGGTCTTTGTGTCTTTCGTAGATCTAATTTTCCACGTAGCCAAGACATAAAGGAATCCGGGGGACTTTTCAAAATTGCATTTGGGTAGGTAGAACTCCCATAATTGCATTTGACGTGAAGGGGTTATTTTGGGTTATCGGGGAAAGCAAGTGTGTTGTAAAATGGCCAAAACTGGAAAATTTTTGGACCTTCTATTCGTGACAGGCGCAACCACATGCGATAGCGGCTACCGCTATAGCGGCGGTCAAAGGGTGGTCAACCTACTTAAGACCGTTATAGTGGCAGCCTACCACTATAGCGGGACCAGTACAGCGGTGAGGGGACCGCTATAGCGGGGTGACAGGATTTTAATGCAGAAACAGCTTCCAAAACATTCAGTTTTTGACAATTTCATTTTGGGAGAAGGGCTAGGCGATTCCAGGCATTTTTCTTCCTTTTTCTGTCAAAATTCTTCCCCAAGGTAAGGTTTTCGTCCCCCAATCTTTGTATTACGTTTCCTATGCGGTAGAATTTCTAGGAGAGAATTTGGGAAAGGTTAGAATAACCTAGGGATGGTGGAATTCAGGGAAGGAAGGGGATTTCAAGCATGTGTGTTCTTGGGTATGGATTAAAGTACATTATTATGATCATAGGTTGTTGAATTCCCTGTTTTATCAGTAAAAATGATAGAACTAGGAGAATTAACCGTGGGAAAGCCCGGGAAAAGGGTGGGATGATCATGGGTGGCCTGGGGTTTGAGGATTTGGTATAATTCGGATAATGTGTAGGCCTTGTGTGTTAATTGCATGTACCGTGTGTTATTTTTAGACCAAGATTGAGAGAGGAATCCGGAACACGGGAAAGCTTGGGTTGAATGAGAGCTTGGAACATTTCGAGGTAGGTGATGGCTTATGATTTTCTGTGAATGTGTATATTTATGTACTCATATCTAAGTGATTGTCTGCATTACATTGCTTAGGGAAGTTGTGTGGAATGTCTAGGTTCTTGTTTACAGTCTGTGATTGAACAGTGTTTACTTGCTGGTTTTTCAAGTTACGTGTGTTCATATATTGACTGTGATTTGTTGACATTCGGTTTCTCAGGTACCACACCTGGTATGGGTATAACAAATGGTTGGCACGGGTACCACGCCTGGTATGGGTATAACACTTGGTTGGCACGGGTACCACACCTGGTACGGGTTTACTTTATTGCATTGGCTGATATTAGTTACGTGTATGAACCGGGTTATTTTACTGAATGTGATACTTGATATTGGTTCCGTGAGTGGACCGGGTTGTCTCTTAAAAGGTGCTATTATTGGTGGTCCTTGAGTGGCCGGGAACTTTGTATAACTGTTGTGTTGGTCTTGGTTTAGGCCGGGTGGTATCATTACTTTGGGTATGTGTCTAGAGGGGATTCCAGGGTGGGTCCGGGCTAGAAGGAAAAGTATATTTAATGGCTCATGTTCGTGGTATAGAACTTTAAGAGATGGATTTCATGTTGGGACAAGTTAGGTAGAGACTTGTAGTGTACGACATGTATAGTTATTTCATGTTTTCCATATATTTACTTGCATATGTTGTACTGTTGTATATGTTGTTTACTTGAAAATTGGCTGATGATCCTACCAGTACATAGTGGTGGTGTACAAATACTGCACTTGCTTGTCTTTGGTGAGTACAGGAAATCTACAAGTGACTGAGACGCGACCTCGCATTTAGCACTAGCGATTCTGACTTTCAAGGGTGAGCTGCTTGTTTCGAGCTACCTTGGGTTGTCCTTAGAGTTTCAGTCCATTTGTTTCGGACCTAAAACTATTTCATTTTTATCTTTTCGGGTTGTATCCCCATATTCAGATATTTGGTATTGATGTTTGGTACGATGACTTTCAGTTCCTAAGAGGGATTTCCGCAGGATAATAATTATTATTAGTTTTTGATTTGTTTTGATTGCTAGTTTACTTTTCGCTTGTTGGTTTTAGGATGTTAGTCTAGGCAAGGGTTGATCTCTATTGGTTTGCTCATCTGGGGGTTGGGTGGGTGCCACTCACGACGGTTTGGGTCGTGACAGCTTTCAATATATTTTTTAAGCATAGAAGGGCTTTGAATATCCAACTTACAATAGAAATTTGTATAAATTCAAAATTAAAACTACCTAAACTATGCCAACAACTAAAACAAACTAATTTAAAATTTAAAATTCAAATTTATCTTAAATCTAAATAACTTATTAGCTGAAAGTTACTGCAGTAACTAAATCAATTTTCAACAGATATCTTATGAAAGATTCTTGATCACACTTGTAAAATATTCTCATAGTTTGAGGCGTGTCAAAGACACTGTGCTTGAGGATATTTTTACCAGATAGAGATGTATTCCCTAGGATTCAATAAGTTCTTCTAGTATAAAACTAAGAGCACATAAACTAACAAAAATTCTTTAAAAAACGAAAATCTAGCATAAGAGAATATTAATGGGAGGAAGAATTATTCTTATGTATTCTCTTAATTTCTATCTTTCTATATCAAAAAGAAGAAAGAACTAGAATCAATATATAGATGAAATACCATCTCATTAGAATGTATAAAGAAGTTCTCCCAATGCTAATAATAATAAAATTTAATAGCAAGAATTAATGGATATTCTATGGTAAGATACCATTTATCATAGGTATGGAACGAAAAAATAACAATGATAGTCATCCAATAGCCATATTCAATTTGAATATACAGACTAGTAATAATTTTTTATGGTTTTAAATAGCTTTTATCAAAATAATGGTTAGTAAATATGAGGTTCTTAATAAATATTATTCATGGTTAAAAAAGAATAAGGAATATGTTTAACTTATTTTGCAGATATAAGAACTATTTTTCCAAAAAACTCTCACATATCTCAAAAATAAAAAATAATCAATAGAACGAGATAAGAATATTTGTTGAATTTTCACATACAAATACAATGCGTCAAATCTAGTATCTCCTAGATCAAATAGGATTAAACTTATAGGACACTTAAAGAAGTTTAGAACTTCTATGAACCAAGAATTCTTTCGTAAGCCTAGAGTCTTATCTATCACATTATTCATGAGTTCTCTATAAATTTATCACAATTTCGTAGAAGCAGCATCACTCTACACTAATGTTGGTTTAATCATTAAGTATATTTTACAGAGCCATACAGTCTAAAGGAAATGACTTGAATTAAAAGTTTAACTCAGCCTCACTTTGCCTTGTAGCATTGCACTATATTCACATATTATAGGAGGGACATAAATTTATAGTACATACTTGATAAACTAATGACATATTGTTATCCATATGAATATAATTCAGGAGCTCCGATCACAGATTGAGTTACCATAATTGTTTATCTTCTCAAATTGACAAAAGTTTCACCCTCCTCGATGTTTCTTTTAGTCTATGAATTGATTAGATTCTCTTCTGGCTATACATTTATTTATATAAATAATTTTTGAAAGTCAAGAGGAGGGGTGAATTAAATTATTTTTTCCACCAAGTCGACTGTAGCTACACACAAGTCGACTCACCTGCAAGTTAGTTCGATAGGCAGAATATAATAACTTGTATAAAAACTAAGAGTAAGGGAGACAAAATATTTTTATACTAGTTCGTATCACCAATGTGGTGCCTAGTCTTGTTCCCTTGGGTTTCAGGGGTTTTCTTTAGAACTTCTTGATGAGTTATATTTACAACAATCTTACTTTGACAATCTCCGATTTTCTTCTCTTCTAGTTCTACGACACAACCTTTTCCTGTATAACTAGTACTGACTTTTTCATTTTCTTTTTGATTACAATTTTAGACTCAAGCAGTAAAAAGTATTATGGAAGATAAAAGCTATACAGTGATCTGGTTTAAGAGAAGTTGCATAAACATCTTCTTCTTGACTAGTGCTTTTATATTCATGTAGATAAGTCTGTTGTTGCTCTTGTAAAGGAAAACCCAAGGGGCTTCTGATCAATCAAGGATTGTGATTTTATTTCTTGATTGATTGTCTTCAGTAAATCACGTTCATATCAGATATGTCTGTGATTCTTCCTTCCGTCTTGTGATTTGGTTCTGCCTATTTGTAACTTGATCTTTGTAGGCTCTTTGAAATCTTCTTGTGATTGAGGTAGATGAATTTCAGTTAGCAGATTGCTATGTTGATTGATCACCTTTCCTTATTAGTTAGAGATTTTCCTGTTGCCTTACCTTGTATGCTTGAGATTTTCTTGTGATCTTCTGGATCTTCTTCTCTTTTATTTTGGGATATTGATATCCTGATCTGCTTGAATCATGGGTTGCTCTATGATTACTCAATCTTCTTACCTTTTGTGCTTTTCTTGATTTAGCTCCATTGGTAATGTTCGTTTTTTCCTTTTTTCCTATAATAGAGGTTTCGTCATTATAAAATAAATCCTAGGAGGCTAAAATTCTCCCCATTTTTGATAATGACAAATAAGGACACAAATTAGTATGTAGTTGACTTCCCTGTTTAGTCAGCCAACTCCCCCTTTTTTGGTGCTCCAATGTTCAGCTCCCCCCTGCTTTATGAATTTGTGTTTAGGTGTATTTTTCTCCCCCTTTGGCATAATAAAAAGAAACACAAGTGTACACATAATAGAGAGCATATATTGGACAGTATATAACAGATAATAGCAACACATAAAGAGATGAGGGAATAGTTAAGGGCAAAGCAAGTAGAGTTAGGAGTATAAGGAACTCTGGTTACAAACCCAAAAAGATTGTTAATAGGGACAGACCCCCATAGGAGAGTTAAAAAAAAGAGTAGAGTCATTTTTTCTGGAGAAAGTATTTCAAGGTGTTATGCATGTTCAAGCAAAAGGTGTCAGACGAGCATTCAAAATTGGTGCAAAAGTTGGAGTATGAGTTCTGGATAGTTACAGCAAGTTCATTCTGAGATGAGTTGGCTTCTTTTTGAGAGAGATGAGTTGCAAGCTTGTTTACTTATGACACTCCTTCCTACTTCAATCCATCCATAGCAAGATGGAGCTTTCCAACATCTGTGGTAGATTCTTTACCCAATTCCAACATCTTATTAACTAATTTCTGAAGAGCAGTCAATCATTCTTCAATGTTTTATAGACTTCCATTGATCACTTTCATTTCCTTGATCAGAAGAGATGCAGAGTTAGAAAAAATACGATTGGCCTTGACAGAGTCTGGTTTTTCCTTGATTGAATCTTCCTTACACCAATTGTCATCCACTATTATGTATCCCATTCTAGAGAAAGTTCTAGAATCATAGGAAACTAATATCTTAATTGCTTTATAATAAGATAAGTCAACTATGGAGTCGACTAGGATCCTACAGATCAGCAGATCATATGAAAGACTGGTGGTAGCATTATTTTTGTTTGCACTATCCAAAATGTTTTCACGAAACTAAGACGCCCAGTTGATGTGATATTTCTTGCGTAGACAGTAAAGCACAAACACATACCTGTTAGAGATGGTACTTAGAGAACTTTTCTGGGTAACAGAGTTGTAGCAATCATATGAGCTAGAATACAATGTTCAAAACACATAGACAGAGGATCAAAATCATAAAAAGTCCACACCTTCTTCAGCCACTGTTTCCTTAGCAGCTTCTAAAGATACCTCAAAATCTTCAGGACAAACATCATTCATATAAGGAACTATACCAGGGAATTTTGTCCCAAACACCTTTTCAAATAGAAAATCATTCACGATAATTTGATTTCTCAGATCTAGGGTTTCTAGTTCATGACTATCCTTAAAAACACGCAAATTTGCATAGAACAATTTAACAGGTTCTTCATAATACTCTAATCCACACAGTTTAAGCATCAAAGTTAATTTTTGGGCTTTGAAGAATGTACTTACAGGGAAGTGGATTTCCTCTAGTTGCTCTAGATTTATCACTCGACCATGAACAATCTATCGATTTTAAAAAAAATCAAACTTCCTCTTTTGATCAACACCCCAGAACTTTTTATTGTTGCACTTATTTCCAACAGAGACACGCTTCTTTGAGACATGGGAGGATAAGAGAACATGGGATTCTCCTTCAGAGGAGTCTGAAGAGAGAGACATGAAGTTGGGATCTAGAAAGGAGGATTTTTCACTGGAGGGAGGAAGAATGAAGGACCCCATGGACCTGGTTTTAGTCATGGTGAAGAGAGAGAACAGAGAGAAGAAGGAGAGTTTGAGGAAGAGAGAAAACACAGAGGGTTCTTAAAAGAGAAAGAGGAGTGGGAAAGAATGGTGAAGGGGTGAACATACAAGTCAGCATCAATCAAAAGGATGTGATGCTTAAAAGAAAGCACATTTTGGAAAAAGATTTTTGAGAATAACGAGGTACCATAATTAAAGCAGTGCAAGTTAGGCAAACAGTAAAATAATTAATTAAAATAGGTAATTCCAAGGCAAGTTCTAAGAAAATAGATTCTTTCTTCTAAAACAGGTTTGGTAAAAATATCAGCCAGTTGATTTTCAGAATTAACAAATTCAAGCAGAAAATCTCCATTGTCAACATAGTCTCTGATTAAATGATGCTTTATATATATATGCTTCGCCCTAGAATGATGTACATTATATTTTGAAAAGACGAATTGCACTGGTGTTGTCACATAAAATTTGAACTGATTCAAAAGATAAATCAAAGTCAAGTAATCAATGCATGATCCATAATAATTGAGTATCGTTGCTACCAACTACAATATATACAGATTCTGTAGTAGAAAGAGCTATGGAAGTTTGTTTCTTGTTGTGCCAAGAAATTAGTGCTTTCCCAAGAATTTGACATGTACCACTAGTACTTTTTAAATTGGTCTTATCATCTGCAAAATCTGCGTCTAAATAACCAATTAGTTCAAAATTAGATGAGTGAGATACCAAAGACCTAGTTCTTGAGTTCCAATGAGATATCAAATTATCCTTTTGACAGTCGTAAGATAGGATTCTTTGGGCACTGATTGGAATTTGGCACATTTGCATGTAGTGAACATGATATCTTGATGACTTGTTGTTAGATATAGCAGGGACCCAATCATTCATCGATATATTTTTTAATCCACGTCCTTTCTTGGTGCATTAGTTTCTAAACACGTGGATGGACTCATAGGAGTTCCAAAAGCTTTCTCTTTATCCATCCAGAACTTTTTGATGAGCTCTTTTGTATATTTACTTTGAATTATGAATGTCCCACGTGATGATTTTTCATTTGTAGTCCAAGAAAGAATCTGAGTTCTCCCATCAAGCTTATTTCGAATTCTCCTTTCATAAGATTTGCAAAATTCTCACAAAGAGAGGGGTTAGAGCTACTAAAAATAATTTCATCGACATATTTTTGAACAATAAGAATGCTAGCATCCAATTTCTTTATAAAAAAAGTGGTATCAATTTTTTCTCATTGAAATTCATTACTTAGTAGAAAGTTACTAAGTCTTTCATACCAAGCCTTGGGGGATTGTTTAAGTCCATAAAGGGCTTTGGAGATCTTGAAAACATAATCAGGACATGATGGATTTTCAAACCCTGGAGGTTGCTTAACAAAAACTTCTTCTTTAATAAAACCATTTAAGGAGGCACACTTTTGATATCCATTTGAAAAAGCTTAAACCATTTAAAAGAAGCATAGGCTAGCAATATACGAATGGATTCTAACCTTGCCATCGGAGCAAAATATTCATCAAAGTTGATACCTTACTATTGGTAGTAGCCTTTAGCTACTAATCTTGCTTTGTTCCTGATTACCTTACCTTTTTCATTGAGCTTGTTCCGAAAGACCCATTTTGTACCTATTACAAAGTAGTTTTTTGGTCATTTGACAAGAGTCCATACCTGATTTCATTCAAAATGATCCATTTCTTCTTGCATGGCATGTATCCATGATTCATCTTCTAAAGCTTCATTAATCCGCTTGGGTTCAAGTTAACATATGAGAGCTACTAAAGCTTGTTTTTGTAATGATGCTCTAGTCTATAGTTTCTCAACTGGATCTCCAATGATGAAATCATTTGGATAACTTGCATCATGTCTTCATTCTCTAGGAACATTTGTCTTAACTAGATCTGCATTAGTTGGGTCATTCTCTAGTATAGTCGACTCTGGTGATTTAACTAAATAGTCAATTGATTTGATTCTTTTGGAATTTACTTTAATACATGTTCCTCATCAAAACTGAAACTACAAGAATTCTGAACACTGGGGTTAGAATCATCAAAAATTACATGAATAGATTCCTCAACACTTAGAGTTCTTTTATTGAAGACTCTAAAGGGACGACTAGAAGGAGAGTAACCCAAGAATATACCTTCATCACTTCATGGATCAAACTTACCCAATTTTTTTTTCCATTGTTGTGAATGAAACACTTACACCCAAAGGGGTGTAAGTAACTGATGTTGGGCTTCTTTCTTTTCCATAGTTCGTATGGAGTCTTTTTCAAAATTGGTCTTATTAGACATCTGTTCAATATGTGGTATGTTGTGATCACTGCTTCTGCTCTAAAGTGATAGGGGAGGCTTTGCTCTAGCAGCATTTTTCATACAGTGTCTTGAAGTGATTTGTTCTTCCGCTCAACTACTCTATTTTTTTAGTTGAACGGGGTGACGAGAAATTTTAAGTGAATCCGTTTGTGAGCAGAATTCCTCAAAAGCATTGTTTTCAAATTCTCCTCTGTGGTCAATGTGAATTGTGGAAATGTAGTAACCTACTTCTCTTTGTACTTTTCTCCAAAAGACATTAAAGTTAGGAAAAGCTTCAGGTTTATGAGCAAGGAATATAACCCAGGTAAATTTAGAGAAGTCATTAACAATAACAAAAGCATATCTTTTACCACCAATGCTAGAGGTCCTAGTAGGACAAAAAAATTCATGTGAAGAAGTTAGAGAGGCTTAGAGGTGCTCACGATATCCTTGACCTTGAAGGAGGTGCGGTTCTATTTAACAAGTTGACATGCATCACATATATGATCCTTTTCAAACTTGAGTTTTGGCAACTCCATAACTAATTCAAGTCTGGAGAGTTTTTCGAGAGCGTGCATGCTTGCATGACCAAGATTTCTACGCCATAACCAGGGATCACAGGATAAAGCAGTAAGAAAAGTTAAGGTAAGTAAATCAACATTATTTTAGACATATACATTATCAACCTGATCACCAATGATGGTGATGGTATTTGCTATATTATTGATAGTGCATTTGAGAGAATTGAATAACACATCAAATCCTGTATCACAGAGTTAGCTACTGCTAAGTAGATGATGCTTCAGTCCATCAACCAAGTAGACTTCAATTAGATTGCATGACGGGCTGATTGCTAAGGATCCAACTCCAACTACATGACCTTTAGCATTGTCACCAAATCTTACATATCCACCATCAAAATCCTTTACTGATTTAAAGCTTTCTCTTTTGCCCTTTATATATCTAGAAAACTCACTGTCTATTACCCACATACCCTTTTTGTATGTTTTCCTGGAGTGTTCTTGCTAAACAAGTAAATCAATTTCTTTTAGGTACCCAAGTATCTTTGGGTCCTTGATGGTTAGTGTTAGTATCTTTAGGTCTCCATACCCATTTTCTAGGATGATTTCTCCTACAGTTAAAAGCTTTGTGGCAAATTTCACCAGAGGTAAAACAAGTAGGTTTATAATGATTGAAAGAGCTTTTTGCAGTGCAAAAGTCATTTGAGGAGTCTAAAAAATATTCAGTTTTTAACCCTTTTAAAGAAGATTATTAGTTTTGACTAAACATTGACTTGGTGATTTCTTGGTGCTATTTAAATGCATCTTGATTTAACCAAGCTCTTCTTTAAGCAAAGCTACTTCAATTTGGCTTGCTGCAAGAAGAATTTTCCAATCATTCTTTTCTTTAGCAAGTTTGTTGTATTCATCAATAAGCTTCTGGAGATCATCGGTAACCAAATCAATGGGGTATTTAATATTTGAACCATTAGGACAGTCAGGGTATCTTTCCTTGCTTGTTTCACCAATGACCATGAAGTATATGTTGGTTGTTTTAGCAAATTCATCTTTTGAGGCTTCTTCATTGCTCCAGGCTTCTAAATTTATTGGATCATTGTTCATTTGAGCACCCTTCCTTTTAAATTTAGGACAATTTGTTTTGATATGTCCTGGTTTGCCACAATGATAGCATCTTTCATTATTCTGTAGATATTCATTACCTCTACTATTTGATTGTGGCCTCTGATTTCTTTGTCTCAACATGTGTCTAACTCCTCGATTGATTAGAGCTAGTGCTTCATTTACTTCCTCATCTATTCCTTCTATTTAGTCTTCCTGGGGTATTGCATTGAAGGAAACATTTTTCTTCTTTTCTTCTTTAAGATGCTTGTTAATGTGATTTTGTTCGTAGGCCATCAGGTTTCCTCGTAGTTCATCATAAGTCATGTTTTCTAGATCTCCATCTTCAAGGATGTTGGCTTTCATTACCCAAACCTTGGGATGACTTTTGATGATTTTCTGACTTGTAAACCATTTGAGTAAACCATTCCCAGAGACTTGAGTTCTCCTACAATTTTGCTGAATCTTGAAAACATGGTTTCAACAGAATCTTCATCTGCCATTTTGAATAGTTCATACTCGTTCACCAAGGCACTGATCCTGGCTTCTTTTACTTTAGTGGTTCTTTCATATGTAACCTCCAGTTTATCCCATATTTCTTTTGCAGTTTCACAAGTTGAGACCTTATCATATTCTGATCCGGTAACTGTATAATAAAGCAAACTTATAGCTCTAGCATTAGTTTGAATTATCTCTTATTGTTCCTTAGTGACATTGAATATTTACAGATCAACTTTGTTGGTTAAATCTTTTATAGTGGTTCCAAGGATGGGCTTTGGTCCTTTCTTTATCACAAAGAAGGCTTGGAAATCAGTTGCTTGCACAAAGATTCTGAATCTTTCCAGTGAGAATAGTATTGTCAGTTGAAGTAGGAAGGTCAATTTGATGAGTGTCTGTCTTGCAATATTGCTCCTAGAATTTGATATGCTGCCATTTGATCTTTTCTCACGTGTTCTTAGGCACTTGAAATATGAAACCCACTCTGATACCAATTAAAAGTCAAGAGGGGGTGAATTAAAAATTTCTTTCCACCAAGTCAACTGTGGCTACACACAAGTCGACTCACCTACAAGTTAGTTGGATAGTCAGAATATATAACTTGTATAAAAACTGAAAGTAAGGGAGACACAATATTTTTATACTGGTTCGGATCACCAATGTGGTGCCTACTCTAGTACCCTTAGGTTTTAATGGTTTCCTTTAGAGCTTCTTGATGAGTTGTGTTTACAACAATCTTTCTTTGATAATCCCTGATAGACTTCTCTTCTAGTTGTACGATATAACCCCTTCCTGTATAACTAGTACAGACTTTTTCTTTTTCTTTTTGATTATAATTGTAGACTCAAGGAGTACAAAGTATTATGAAAGATAAAAGCTAGACAGTGATTTGGTTCAAGAGAATTTGCATAAAGTTTTTCTTCTTGGTTAGTTCTTTTATATTCGTGTATATAAGTCTGATGTTGCTCTTGTAAAGGAAAACCTAAGGGGCTTTTGATCAATAAAGTATTCTGATTTTATTCCTTGATTGATTGTCTTCAGTTAATCACATCCATATTAGATATGTCCATGAGTCTTCCTTCTGTTGTGTGATTTGGTTATGCCTGTTTGTAGCTTGATCCTTGTAGGCTCATTGAAATCTTCTTCTGATTGAGGTAGATCAATTTAAGTTAGAAGATTGCTATGTTGACTGATCACCTTTCCTTATCATCTAGAGATTTTCCTGTTGTCTTTCCTTGTGTGCTTGAGATCTTCTTGTGATCTACTGGATCTTGTTCTCCTTGATTTCGGGATATTGATATCCTGATCTTCTTGAATCATGGGTTGCTCTATGTTGCTTAATCTTCTTGCTTTTTGTGCTTTCCTTAATTTAGCTCCATTGGTAATGTTCGTTGTTTCCTTTTTACCTACAATAGAGTGGACGATTAGTTTTGTCATTATTAAAATAAATCATAGGAGGGTAACAATTTCCTCTCACAACAACTACTTTGTCATATTATATCTCAAATGAATGTGTCTATTTTTCTTGCTAAAATCTTTATTTTTTACTACAGTTATTTCTGCTTGGAAATCATAATATGTATAGACACAAAAAAACTGATTTTATTCATATTGTAATACTAATTATTAGGTATCTTAACCACTTAGCCTCATCACCAACCAACTCTAAACTGGATTTCATTATAGTGAATTTAATCTCATCTGAATTTTAGATCCAGTTTACATCATTGTACACTTCTAGTACAATGAAAAATTCACCATATTTATTATCAATATTATCAAAAATGAAAATGTAAACATGTAATACTCCTTTTGGTCATTCCCGTGTTTTTGCCTTCTTTGTATTGTTAGAGTATACCTATAGAGACCCCAAGTAATTTATAACTTGCTGGGATCGGTTGTTTGGTACCCATGTCATTCGTTAGGTTGTTATGACTATTTCCCTATTTTAGAGCTTTAACTTAGGAAAGCATTGACTTTAGTTAACATTCTTAGCTAGCATACTTAGAATCGAATTCCAACAGTTCCATTGGCTCTAGAACATGGATTTGGTCTAGTTGGACCTTTAGTCGGGGCCTAAGAACCTCAAGTATAGTTCTATCTTACTTTTTGAGATTTCAGGACAATTGGAGTTGAAAATTTGACTTTGGTCAACTTTTGATGATCGGGGCATCAAATTCAAAATTTGACAATTCCATCAGCTCTGAAATGTCGAGTTTGAGTTATGTAGGTAGTTGGTTTGGGTGCCAAGTGAACCAGGCTCATTTTGGGTGTTTGGTTGGTTTTAGCAAGTGTTGACTTGGATCAACATTTCCTCAATATGACCTTGTATAGAAGTTTCATTGATTCTATTGAGTCTGGAATGTTATTTCCACTCTAGTTACATATTTGATTTGCGTGTATCAAGTTTCAGTTATGCCCGGAACCCCAAGGGAGTTTCTTAAATTATAGATTTTCTATAGCTGAGCAGTGCTCAGCGCGATCATGCATCGCGCCCCTGGAACTTTTCCTATTAAGTGCCATCATGCCTGGGCACTACAATCGTGTAAGTGCTCGTGTTTCTCCTTCAGCGCGATCATGTCTGGGGACCGCGATCGTGCTGGTCTACGATCTGCACTATAAAAGTTGATTTCCTTGAATTTTTTGTCCCATTTCCTCATTTCCCTCTCACTCTAAACTCTTTCTCTCACCAAAAACTTGTGCAAATCTGTAATGACCCTTCCGGTCATTCCCATGTTTAAGTTTTGAAGTCAAGCAAATCGACAAAAGTTATCGTAAGTTCTTTAAGAAATTTCCTGAACTTTGGGTCAAATGTACCAGGGATTTTCTCTCAATATATAAAGAGTTAGAAGTCCCCCAAGATACCAAATCGAAGGTCTACGAGTCTAGTTTCCAACGCATAAAACCTCACGTCCAACTGATCTCGGAGTAAAGAGTTATGACTGTTTTACCGCGGACTGTCTGGCAGAAAACGGGTTGCGAACCGGGTCGTGAACCGGGTCGGGTTAAACTCGATTTAAGCCTCAATTTCACATTTTAAAATGCCATTTCAGTTCCGAAACAGTGATAAAACATAAGGGAGGATCCCGAGAGAATTCTAGAGTATCAAAATCGTGCGTTGGCGAATTACGAGCCTAAACTTAAGAATTTTATTAGCCTCGTGCGTGTATTTGAAAATACGTTATTTAAAAGTTGAAATTGGTAAAAATTATATTATTATCGCCTTTTTAAAATATTTTAAAGGTTTATGAAAAATATCTTTGATACGATATAAGTGTATACGTATTCATTTTATAAAGTTTTTATACTCCGTAATATTTTAACGGAGATAGTAAATTTAGTTATATTGAAAATTATTATTATAATCTAGTAGGTTTTATTGGAAATGATTTTCTATGAATTATGGTATATTTAAAATATTATATTTATTTTACCATGAATTTATGCAATACCCGAATATATAAATAACGGGACGAAAATATTGTTTTGTCACCTTGTAAGTGCCACCTACCCTCCACGTGTAGGTGGAGGGAGTGGCCAGCAATCACCAAGTGAAATGGTGGCATCACTTGGCACATGTAGCATTAATTAACCAATGTTTTAAAAACTTATAAATGATTTTACTAACATATCTTGTATACACTGTTGTTGCAAGGACCCCAGGTGCGTTATTTCTTACTTTCACATGTGCCTATGGTGTGTATATGCTTCTTACTAGCCTCATATGTGGTTCTGTTGATTTCCCTCTGGGCTAGTTCCGGTGTATCTTTCATTGATTTCTGTGACTACTTGCTTCTATTCTGTCTATTACTACGCTTTTATCTTATATGTGCCCAGTCGGCCTATGATACCTACAGGGTACCTTATGATTCGCATTTGGTGCTCACCCCTGCCCCCTGCATCTTTGGGTGCAGATCCTAGCGTGGGCCATCGCCGTTAGATCGTTGTGATTCGTGCTTGGAGATCTGTCGGGGACTACTTCAGGCTGAGGGTGAGCTCTTGGCGATCGGAGCTTAGCTTTAGTTTATCTTTTGCTTCATGTACTCTATTACCATTCAAAGACATTTGTATATATAGTTTTGGTTTATTTTGCACTCCATGTATGTAGTTTGGCTCTGTACTATGATACCAGGTCTTGGGGTTTGGTTTAGTTTCCGCATAGGTATATATTTATATCCATGTTATCTATTTTATTCGTCTTGTTCCCTTATTTGCTAGATAGTAGCCCATTACTAACTGTTCTGGGCTACGGGGATTGGTTCACCTACAGGGGGTTGTAGGTGCCATCATGACCGAGAAATTGGGTCGTGACAACTTGGTATCAGAGCTTTAGGTTCACCAGTGTCATCGGTATAGGAGCTAATGTCTAGTAGCGTCCTGCGGATCGGGGCGGAGACGTCCGTACTCAATCTTTGGGAGGCTACAGTGACATTTTAGGAAATTTGACTCTTTCATTGCTTCTGTGTCGTGCGTACTACCCTTGAAGTTTCTGGAGATCTCATTTATTCTACTTCATTCTTCCGCAGATGGTTCATACGAGATCATCGGCAGCACGCGAGGATGAGCCTCCTACTCCAGCTAGGGGTCGAGAACGCCCTCGAACAGTGGCACCTGCTAGAGCTGCTAGCGTGGAGATAGAGCCCGAGCAGCATGTGGTTCAGGGGGCAGCCCAGGTACCACCAGCTCCAGCGCCAGCTCCAGTACCTGCTCCAGTGCCCACTTCTATGCCAGCTCCAGCCGCAGCTCCGTCTCCAGATATTCGGGGATTACTATTACAACTTTTGGGTGTGATTGGAGAGCGGCCTTCTGAGGTAGCGCAGACATCCGCTCAGGGGGCAGCCCTGGGTGCACAGAGCTCAGGAGCGCAGCCTGCTACTATGGCTCCCCGTGCGGAGGTTATTCCGGTTCCATCTGTTGCACAGCCTCTTGCTCCTCGCCCAGCTATGACAGAGTCGGAGCAGAAGGCGTTGGGTAGGTTTTTGAGGTTAGCACCTCCGAGGTTTGCGGGTACTTCTGGACAGGATCCACATGACTTTATTACCACTTGTGAGGAGATGTTGCATCATCTAGGTTTGTTGGAGACTCACGGGGTTGGTTATACTACCTACCAGTTGGAGGGCCCAGCGAAGTTATAGTGGAGGGCTCAGGTTGCTTGTAGACCACCGTCGTCACCTCCGTTGACCTGTCTGAGTTTTACGAGGCCTTTATGGCCAAGTTCCTACCCCAGAGTGATCGGGAGCGTCGCAGGGAGCAGTTTACTCACCTTGTACAGGGGTCTACGACTATCTCGGAGTATGAGACCCGTTTCCATCAGCTAGCACCGTTCGGAGCTATGATCATTTCCTACCGAGGTGGATAGGATTCCAGATTTGTATGGGGTTTGAGGCCAGAGAATCAGGCAGCCAGCTGAGATATTGATTGCCAGTTGGATCGGTCATTCAGGCTATTGTTAGACTATTGCCCGCACTGTGGAGGGACTTACAGCACATTGACAGGGGTCCAGAGAATAAGAAGGCCTCGACATCAGGGTGTCTATAGTGGTTCCAGATATGGCGTAGAGGGCCTGCGCAATGGATCGGAGTTATCAGCCACAGCAGTACAGGCGTCAGTCCAGCCAGACCGGTTCAGGCTTCCCTTCAGACTTTTCGGTAGTACCCAGTTTCGAGCAGGGTCAGGGCAGCCACAGGCTATCGGTTAGCGGCCAGTATCTCGAGGGGTATAGTTTCTGGGGCATCAAGTCGTGGTGGTCATTCGGGATTTGCGGGTTCATCTCGACTGAGTAGGCCGTCAGGGGCTTGTTTTACTTGTGGTGCGATAGGTCACTTTGCTAGAGATTGCCCTCAGCAGGGTACAGTCCAGTTGGCCGAGCCTTTACGGGTAGTTCAGCCCCCGGCTAGAGGGGGTGGTCGTCAGAGTAGAGGTGGTACGCCACGCGGCAGAGCAGGTGGTAGGGATGGCGGTCGGGCAGGTGGAGGGCGTCGTCAGTTTTACGCGGTCCTTAGGAGACCAGAGGCAGAGGCCTCAGATGCTGTGATTACAGGTACGATTTCTGTGTGCCATCAGTCTGCTATGGCTTTATTTGATCTTGGATCCACTTGTTCATATGTATCTGCCTACTTTGTGCCTTGTTTGGGTTGGCTAGTGAGCCATTATCTGTTCCTGTTTCTGTTTCGACCCCAGTAGGAGATTCTTTAGTAGTGGATTGGATTGTGAGATCCTGTATGTTATCTATTGGTGATTCAGAGACTTGGGGTGACTTGATGATTCTTGATATGCTAGATTTTGATGTGATACTGGGCATGGACTGGTTATCCCCTCACCGTGTAGTTTTGGATTGTTATGCCAAGACCATTACCATAGCTGTGCCCGGTGTATCCCCGGTTGTGTGGCAGGGTTCTGTTAGCCATGCCCCATCTGGGATCACTCTTGTCTTCGAGCTATGGAAGTGATTTCCCGTGGGTGTTTAGCTTATCTAGCATGATGTCCGAGATGTTAGTGCTGACCCTATTTCTCCTGAGTCTGTTCCTGTGGTTTAGAGACTTCCTCGATGTGTTTCCTACCGACCTGCCAGGGCTTCCACCTGAGAGAGATATTGATTTTGCTATTGAGCTAGAGTCGGGCACTAGGCCCATTTCTATTTCTCCTTACCGTATGGCTCCTGCTGAGTTGAGGGAGCTTAAAGAGCAGCTCCAGGATCTGTTAGCTAAGGGGTTTATTAGACCTAGTGTGTCACCTTGGGGTGCTCCTGTTCTCTTCGTGAAGAAGAAGGATGGGTCGATGCGCATGTGTATTGATTATCGGCAGCTGAATAGGGTGACAGTGAAGAATAGGTATCCGTTGCCGAGGATTGATGATTTGTTCGACCAACTTCAGGGTTCAGTCATGTTTTCAAAGATTGATCTGAGGTCTGGCTACCACCAGTTGAGGATTAGGGCGGAGGACATCCCTAAGACAGCATTCAGGACACGTTATGGCCATTATGAGTTCCTGGTGATGTCTTTTGGGTTGACTAATGCCCCCGCAGCCTTTATGAACTTGATGCACAGGGTTCTTGGCTCGTATTTGGACTCATTCGTGATAGTTTTTATAGACAACATCTTGGTATACTCGCGTAGTAGAGATGAGCATGGGCAGCACTTGAGGGTTATACTCCAGACTTTGAGAGATCATCGGCTTTATGCCAAGTTCTCAAAGTGCTAGTTTTGGCTTGAGTCAGTTGCATTCCTAGGGCACGTGGTGTCTAAGGATGGGATTAGGGTTGATCCGAGAAAGATTTTAGCAGTTTGTGATTGGCCTAGACCTACTACTGTTACCGAGGTTCGCAGCTTTATTGGGCTATCAGGTTACTACAGACGGTTCGTTGAGGGATTTACTTCCATAGCAGCACCCTTGACTATGCTGACTAGGAAGGATGTCCCATTTCAGTGGTCGAATCAGTGTGAGGATAGCTTCCAGAGGCTTAAGGCCTTATTGACTTCAGCTCCAGTTTTGACCTTGCCGATTGAGGGTCAGAGCTTCTCCGTCTATTGTGATGCTTCTGGGGTTGGTCTTGGTTGTGTGTTGATGCAGCAGGGTCGAGTAATAGCATATGCGTCGAGGCAGCTGAAGGTTCACGAGCGCAACTACCCCACTCATGACTTAGAGTTGGCGGCGGTAGTTTTCGCGCTCAAGATCTGGAGGCATTACTTATATGGAGTTCACTGTGATATCTTCACCGATCACCGTAGTCTTCAGTATATCACGAGTCAGCGGGAGTTGAACTCGAGACAGAGGAGATGGGTCAAGTTACTGAAGGACTATGACTTCACTATTCTGTATCATCCGGGCAAGGCGAACGTGGTAGCGGATGCCTTGAGTCGGAAGACAGTGAGTATGGGTAGCCTAGCTTCTCTTTCAGTTTCAGAGCGGCCGTTGGCCTTGGACATCCAGTCCTTGGCTAACCGTTTGGTTAGGCTTGACTTGTCGGATCCTAGCAGAGTTCTCGCCAGTATTGAGGTTCGTTCTACTTTGGTTGATCAGATTCAGAGCCGTCAGTTTGAGGATCAGCAGTTGTGTGACCTTCGTGATCGGGTTGTTCAAGGTGAGACCAGTCGGGCTACTCTAGATTCAGATGGGGTTCTGAGGTATGATAGTCGCCTTTGTGTTCCGAGGATTAGTGATTTGATTCAGTTGATACTTCATGAGGCACATTATACTAGATACTCCATTCACCCTGGCACAGCAAAGATGTATAGGGACTTGAGACAGCTTTACTGGTGGAGTGGTATGAAGCGGGATATAGCAGAGTTTGTATCTCGGTGCTTGAACTATCAGCAGGTTAAGTTCGAGCACATGAGACCTGGTGGTTTGACGCAGCGACTTCCCATTCCTGAGTGGAAGTGGGAAGGGATTACTATGGACTTCGTGTTGTTGGTTTGCCCTTGTACTTCTCGTGGGTTTGATTCCATATGGGGTGATTGTTGTAGGCTGACTAGTCAGGCACATTTCTTGCCGCGTTTCAGACTTCTTATGGTGCCA
>QJPP01005643.1:0-10970 GCA_003996215.1 Jaltomata sinuosa
ATACTAAAATCAAGAAGATTGGTATCAATGTTCTCCTTCTCTTGTTGATTCGTGTTCTTCAATAGTGAGGGAGGCGTTGTAATGCCGGTGTCTTTCAACACTGATAATTTTACGGATTGTTTCAATGGACTGTTGACTTCCTCCTTGTCACACATTTCGGGCATGGGATTATTTCCTTTGCGAGTGGAGTCTATGGAGAGGGAAAATAATGACTCGTAAGACGACTCTTCATGTATCATTTCATTTCCATTGTTGTCGTTGTTGGCATCATCTTCCAGATCAATATCTTCGTATTCGTCATTGCTGTTTCTGCAGCAATGATATCTATGATTTTGAGGATAAGATATGTAGCTTGACATGCTTGAATTTGAAAGCTCGTTCGTGTCTCCTTCTTCTTCTTCTTCTTCTTCTTTCTGTTTCCGCAAATTGCTCGTTGCAGAAACTTGATAAACCGGTACGTTTAGATCAAACGTAACCTTCTTTTTGCCACTTCTATTCAACTCATCTTCCCTGTTTTTTCGAAAGATTTGAGAGCACGAAAACAGGCAAAATCGGAACTTTTTTTTCAAAAAAGAAAAAAAACTTACTTGGATTCTTCTTTTGTAACATTAATGGATACAGAAGCTTCACCATTTTCGCGAGCCTCGAGCAAATTCTTTCTGATGCTTTTATTCAACTCTTCTTCTTCCTCCTCCTCATTCCTGTTTTTCGAAGAATTTGAGTGAACAAAGACGAACAAAATTGAATAATTTTTTTAAGAGTTAATAGTCAAAAACACACCTGAACTATCGTTATTTCACGAGTTTCACACCTCAACACTCGATTGTTCCATTTTCCTATCTGAATTAGTATCATCATATATGTATTAAAACACACCTCAACTATCAACTGCTCTTTATTGTTCAAGTACGAAAGGGGAACAATTAACTATTGACGTGTATTTTAATACATATAGACGGTGATAGTTCAGGATAGTTGGTGGGGTGGGAAACTCGCGAAAAATGTGATAATTTAGGTGCGTTTTTTATTCGTTATCTCTTTTTTTTTCTAAAGAAAAAAAAGCTTACTTGGATTCTTCAAACATGTTAATGGGGTTCACAATCTTGTGCCGAGCTTCTTCTTCTTTTTTATCACTAATGGCTGCTACAGAAGCTTCACCATTTTCGTCGAACTCGAGCAAATTCTCTCTGCTAATTATAGCCCTGTTTAGAACAGATTTGAGTGAATGAAAACATGCACAATTGCAACTTTTCCAAGCCAAAAAAGAATAAATTGAATCTTTTTATTCAAAAAAATAAAAAACGTACTTTGATTCTTCAATGAGGTTAATGGATTTCGCAATCTCATCGTGTTGAGCTTCACCATTTTCGTGGATCTCGAGCAAATCCTTAAGAAAAAAAAAACATGAGAAGTTATTAATCAAACTACAAATTCAAACAACTAACTAAAGTGTCGTTTTGGATATTAAAAGTTGATTTAAAGTCAATGTGAGCACTGTGTCATAAGGATTTGACGGGTGCCTGATACCTTCCCCACAGTCAACTGAATCTCCTAACCGGCTTTTGGTCGTTTACTAGTAGGAATCAATTGAAATTTTTCAAAAGAGAATCTATACCAAAATCAAACAACTAACTAAAGGGTCGTTTTGATTACCAGGTTAGGATACTAATTCTAATACGAGATTTGATAGGTGCCTAACACCTTCCTCTCAGTCAACTGAATATCCTAATTATACTTTTGGTGTTTGTTTAACAGTAGCAACGTAAATGCATGTATCATGATACGAGATTTGGTGGGTGCTTAACACCTTCCTCTCAGTCAACGGAATTTTACGTACCTGGAGAGCTTGAGGAGAGATGCTATTGATCTTGTTATTATTACTACTAGTGATGATTTTCTTGTGATTGGAATTAGTACGAAAGCAAGCTGTAAAGCACCTCATTTATTTTTTCTTCAATGGAGGAAATTATGATGATGATGATGATGATGGGGAGTTGTGATAGAAGAAGAAAACAGGGGGAAAAGATGGAGAATTTTTTGGGACACAACGGTTTGAAAATAAAAAACAAAAAGTTACCGTTGGCTTTGTCAGTTAGCACTGAGTTTGATAAAAATCATAAACATACTTGTCTTCCTCCGATTTTGTGGTTATCAACTAATCTTATACTCCGTCTCAAAATAAGCGTAGCTTTAGCAAAAATAATATTTATCCCAAAATAAGTATTGCTATAGAAATTCAAGACTAAGAGGGTACTCTCTCCGATCCAAAATAAGTGACATTTTTAGCTTTTTCTTCAATCCAAAATAAATGAATTTTTTCAAAAATCAAAAAGGTATTAATTATTTATTTATTTTTCAAAGTTACCCTTCTTTTTAATTGATTTTTGGGATAACAACTCAAGTAGCCAATTCCATTGGTGTTTAAACTTTTTGTAGCCATAAAAGTTAATTTATAGTAGCCCTAAATTGTTCTAGCCATACAATTAGGAAAATTAGATAAGAGACGCTCTAGGCGAAAAGGGCTAAAATCTCGATGTATAAATGTTATAGCTCCTTTACATGTAAATAAGTGTTGAAATGTGTAGAATTTTCATGTATAAATACTTGTTAGTGTTCTCCATATAATTCGTGTATAAATTTTATTGTTATTGTTCTTTGTATAATTCGTGTATAAATGTTATAATTGTATATTTAACATTGAATAATTAATGTAAATTTATGAATTTGTGCATAAATACTTGCTAATGTTCTCTGTATAATTGGTGTATAAATGTTATTGATATTGTTAGTGCCATTGTGGTCCGGAGAATTTTGAATGGCCGCAACTACATTAGCTGTATTGAGAAAAGTCTGAGCATCAGCAACGATGAACATGCACAAGGACAAAAAAGCAACAGGCGGCTGGTATGATTCCGGTAACTGCAAGCCACATGAAGAAGTAACCGGCAAAGCACTGGACAACCTCAGCCATATGTACGACCCATGGCCCGCCATGGAGAACAAAAGTTACAAACGAAATGTTATAGGGTTTGAAAGGTGGTGGTGGGGATGGCGGCAGAGGTTGCCATTGTAGGGGGGAGCTGCTAGGGTTAGATTTAGAGGCAAATATATAGAAGTCTAGCTAATAAAAGTAAATTAGGCGTGAAAGTTGATTATAAAGAGTTATTAAAACAAAATATGATTATTTTGAGTTTAAAAGTTATATGGGTCACTATTTGAGTTAATTTTTCTTGATTTTTCAAATACCAACACTAAATATTATACTTTTATGAAAAGATTGGAAAAGCAAAACGGTAATATTATCACATAACCCTTTGATTAGTGCAATTAATTAACTTTCTTGAGAGGTATGTCACACCTCAAAAATTCATTCATTTTGGACTAGAGGCAATAATAAACTATTTTTTAATAGTGATAAATTCTCAAGAAATATCTAATAAATAGAGATAGCTTAGTTACTATACCTTATTTTTTTTAGGGAAAAGGGGCAAATATACCCCTCAACTTTGTGATTTAGAGCAGATATACCCTCCGTTGAAAAAGTGGAGCAAATATACCCCTCAACTTTGTGATTTAGAGCAGATATACCCTCCGTTGAAAAAGTGGAGCAAATATACCATTTTTACTAACAAAGTTGTATTTTTTAATTAAATAATATTTATCTTTTTTTTTAAATTAAAAAAATACAAATGAATTTATATTTGATAGGTAAAACAGTGCTAAAAATATAATTTCATCTAACTGATCTAAAATACATTTTCATAGAAAAAGCACGGATGGTTATGTAGGTACTGAATAGTCAGGAATACGAGTATTTTAATTGTGTTTCCCAAATTGAAAATCTGTGGGTAATTATTTTTGTTTGGATCGGACGGGTTGGGTCAGTTAAAGAATAAACGGACTAGTTAAAAATAAACTCATTTGTCTTTTTTTAATTTTAAAAAATAAGATAAATATTATTTAATTAAAAAAATACAACCCCGTTAGTAAAAAGCGTATATCTGCATCATTCCACAGACGGTAGAGATATATTTGCTCCACTTTTTTAACGAAGGGTATATTTACTTTATTTTCTTCGTGCTAGTATTTATGATCAAACTATCTTAGACGACCTCTCATTATATCCTTTTCTTTTTCTTTTATACGTCAAAACTTGTCCAATCTTGTATGACCACACATAAATTTGTAACATCCACATTTCCGTCTTAGCATAGCTCAAATTGGTTATGTCACGGCCATAAGCATTGGATGTCTCAAGTCATCGTGTTATGATAGTGGTGTCTGGGCCAACTTGCACGTGTCTGGATTAATCTCACGAGATAACTACTACCTCCCCAACTAGAGGCTAGAACAGTTTGGAACTTGAAACACTCCAATATGACTTGAACAATCTTACAAAGCCCACTCAAAGATTGAAACCACTTCCAACATCTAATACTTTGCCTCAAAATTGCATGCTCAAATTGTTGATACAAGTTTTTTTTCCTGGTTTCCCACCGTGTTCGGGGAACGCAATGGACCTATTTAATAGCGCGCGTTGGTTCGGAGGGGCAAACGTGGGGTTTTAGAATTACAAACGTGGCTCGGAACGGGAAATAGGATTTTTTTGGTTTTTTCGTGTGTTATAGTCCATGGATTTTGTGTGATATGTGCGTCCGGCGGTATTTTGGCCAAAAATTTTCGTGGGCGCCCGCGAGGACCTATTTAATGGCGCGCGTTGGTTCGGAGGGGCAAACGTGGGGTTTTAGGATTTCAAACGTGGCCCGGAACGGGTAATAGGGATTTTTTGGTTTTTTCGTGTGTTATAGTCCATGGATTTTGTGTGATATGTGGTTCCGGCGGAATTTTGGCCGAAATTTTTCGTGGGCGTCCGCGAGGACCTATTTAATGGCGCTTGTTGGTTCGGAGCTGCAAACGTGGGGTTTTAGGATTTCAAACATGGCCCGGAACGGGAAATAGGGATTTTTCGGTTTTTTCGTGTGTTATAGTCCATGGATTTTGTGTGATATGTGCGTCCTGCGGAATTTTGGCCGAAATTTTTTGTGGGCGTCCGCGAGGACCTATTTAATGGCGCTTGTTGGTTCGGAGGGGCAAACGTGGGGTTTTAGGATTTCAAACGTGGCCCGGAACGGGAAATGGGGATTTTTTGGTTTTTTCGTGTGTTATAGTCCATGGATTTTGTGCGATATGTGCGTCCGGCGGAATTTTGGCCGAAATTTTTCGTGGGCGTCCGCGAGGACCTATTTAATGGCGCTTGTTGGTTCGGAGGGGCAAACGTGGGGTTTTAGATTTCAAACGTGGCCCGGAACGGGAAATAGGGATTTTTTAGTTTTTTCGTGTGTTATAGTTCATGGATTTTGTGTGATATGTGCGTCCGGCGGTATTTTGGCCGAATGTTTTCGTGGGCGTCCGCGAGGACCTATTTAATTGCGCGTTTTGGTTCGGAGGGGCAAATGTGGGGTTTAAGGATTTCAAACGTGGCCCGGAATGGGAAATAGGGATTTTTCGGTTTTTTCGTGTGTTATAGTCCATGGATTTTGTGTGATATGTGCTTCCGGCGGATTTTTGGCCGAAATTTTTCGTGGGCGTCCACGAGGACCTATTTAATGGCGCTTGTTGGTTCGGAGGGGCAAATGTGGGGTTTTAGGATTTCAAACGTGGCCCCGGAACGGGAAATAGGGATTTTTCGATTTTTTCGTGTGTTATAGTCCATGGATTTTGTGTGATATGTGCTTCCGGCGGAATTTTGGCCGAAATTTTTCGTGGGCGTCCGCGAGAACCTATTTAATGGCGCTTGTTGGTTCGGAGGGCAAACGTGGGGTTTTAGGATTTCAAACGTGGCCCGGAACGGGAAATAGGGATTTTTTGGTTTTTTCGTGAGTTATAGTCCATGGATTTTGTGTGATATGTGCTTCCGGCGGAATTTTGGCCGAAATTTTTCGTGGGCGTCCGCGAGGACCTATTTAATGGCGCTTGTTGGTTCGGAGAGGAAAACGTGGGGTTTTAGGATTTCAAACGTGGCCCGGAACGGGAAAATAGAGATTTTTCGGTTTTTTCGTGTGTTATAGTCCATGGATTTTGTGTGATATGTGCTTCCGGCGGAATTTTGGCCGAAAATTTTTGTGGGCGTCCACGAGGACCTATTTAATGGCGCTTGTTGGTTTGGAGGGGAAAACGTGGGGTTTTAGGATTTTCAAACGTGGCCCGGAACTGGAAATAGGGATTTTTCGGTTTTTTCGTGTGTTATAGTCCATGGATTTTATGTGATATGTGCGTCCGGCGGAATTTTGGCCGAAATTTTTCGTGGGCGTCCGCGAGGACCTATTTAATGGCGCTTGTTGGTTCGGAGGGGCAAACGTGGGGTTTTAGGATTCAAACGTGGCCCGGAACGGGAAATATTGATTTTTCGGTTTTTTCGTGTGTTATAGTCCATGGATTTTGTGTGATATGTGCGTCCGGCGGTATTTTGGCAAAAAAATTTCGTGGGCGTCCGCGAGGACCTATTGAATGGCGCGCGTTGGTTCGGAGGGGCAAACGTGGGGTTTTAGGATTTTGAACGTGGCCCGGAACGGGAAATATGGATTTTTTGGTTTTTTCGTGTGTTATAGTCCATGGATTTTGTGTGATATGTGCGTCCGGCTGTATTTTGGCCGGAATTTTTCGTGGGCGTCCGCGAGGACCTATTTAATGGCGCGTTTTGGTTCGGTGGGGCAAATGTGGGGTTTAAGGATTTCAAACGTGGCCCGGAACGGGAAATAGGGATTTTTTGGTTTTTTCGTGTGTTATAGTCCATTGATTTTGTGTGATATGTGCGTCCGGCATTATTTTGGCCAAAAATTTTCGTGGGAGTCCGCGAGGACCTATTTAATGGCGCGCGTTGGTTCTGATGGGCAAACGTCGGGTTTTAGCATTTCAAACGTGGCCCGGAAAGGGAAATAGGGATTTTTCGGATTTTTCGTGTGTTATAGTCCATGGATTTTGTGTGATATGTTTGTCTGGCGGTATTTTGGCCGAAATTTTCGTGGGCGTCCGCGAGGACCTATTTAATGGCACGCCTTGGTTCGGAGGGGCAAACGTGAGGTTTTAGGATTTCAAACGTGGCCCAGAACGGGAAATACAGATTTTTTGGTTTTTTCGTGTGTTATAGTTCATGGATTTTGTGTGATATGTGCGTCCGGCGGTATTTTGGCCGAAAGTTTTTGTGGGCGTCCGCGAAGACCTATTTAATGGCGCGTTTTGGTTCGGAGGGGCAAATGTGGGGTTTAAGGATTTCAAACGTGGCCCGGAACGGGAAATAGGGATTTTTTGGTTTTTTCGTGTGTTATAGTCCATGGATTTTGTGTGATATGTGCGTCCTGCGGTATTTTGGCCAAAATTTTTCGTGGGGGCATCCGCGAGGACCTATTTATTGGCCCGCGTTGGTTCGGAGGGGCAAACGTGAGGTTTTAGGATTTCAAACATGGCCCAGAACGGGAAATAGGGATTTTTTCGGTTTTTTCGTGTGTTATAGTTCATGGATTTTGTGTGATATGTGCGTCCGGCGGTATTTTGGCCGAATGTTTTCGTAGGCGTCCGCGAGGACCTATTTAATGGCGCGCATTGGTTTGGAGGGGCAAACGTGGGGTTTTAGGATTTCAAACGTGGCCCGGAACGGGAAATAGGGATTTTTCGGTTTTTTCGTGTGTTATAGTCCATGGATTTTGTGTGATATGTGCGTCCGGCGGTATTTTGGCCGAAATATTTCATGGGCGTCCGGGAGGACCTATTTAATGGCGCGCGTTTGTTCGGAGGGGCAAACGTGGGGTTTTAGGATTTCAAACGTGTCGCGGAACGGGAAATAGGGATTTTTCGGTTTTTTCGTGTGTTATAGTCCATGGATTTTGTGTGATATGTGCGTCCGGCGGTATTTTGGCCGGAATTTTTCGTGGGCGTCTGCGAGGACCTATTTAATGGCGCGCGTTGGTTCGGAGGGGCAAACGTGGGGTTTTAGGATTTCAAACGTGTCCCGGAACGGTAAATAGGGATTTTTTGGTTTTTTCGTGAGTTATAGTCCATGGATTTTGTGTGATATGTGCGTCCGACGGTGTTTTGGCCGGAAATTTTCATGGGCGTCCACAAGGACCTATTTAATGGTGCGCGTTGTATCGGAGAGGAAAACGTGGGGTTTTAAGCTTTCAAACGTGGCCCGGAACGGGAAATAGGGATTTTTCGGTTTTTTCGTGTGTTATAGTCCATAGATTTTGTGTGATATGTGCGTACTGCGGTATTTTGGCTGAAATTTTTCGTGGGGGCGTCCGCGAGGACCTATTTAATGGCCCGCGTTGGTTCGGAGGGAAAAACGTGGGGTTTTAGGATTTCAAACGTGGCCCGGAACGAGAAATAGAGATTTTTCAGTTTTTTCGTGTGTTATAGTCCATGGATTTTATGTGATATATGCGTACGGCGGTATTTTGGCCAAAAAATTTCGTGGGCGTCCGCGAGGACCTATTTAATGGCGCGCGTTGATTCGGAGGGGCAAACGTGGGGTTTTAGGATTTCAAACGTGGCCCGAAATGAGAAATAGGGATTTTTCGGTTTTTAAGTGTGTTATAATCCATTGATTTTGTGTGATATGTGCGTCCGGCGGTATTTTGGCCAAAAATTTTCGTGGGCGTCCGCGAGGACCTATTGAATGGCGCGCGTTGGTTCAGAGGGGCAAACGTGGGTTTTTAGGATTTTGAACGTGGCCCGGAACGGGAAATATGGATTTTTTGGTTTTTTCGTGTGTTATAGTCCATGGATTTTGTGTGATATGTGCGTCCGGCGGTATTTTGGCCGGAATTTTTCGTGGGCGTCCGCGAGGACCTATTTAATGGCGCGTTTTGGTTCGGTGGGGCAAATGTGGGGTTTTAGGATTTCAAACGTGGCCCGAAACAGGAAATAGGGATTTTTCGGTTTTTTCGTTTGTTATAATCCATGGATTTTGTGTGATATGTGCGTCCGGCGGTATTTTGGCAAAAAAATTTCGTGGGCGTCTGCGAGGACCTATTTAATGGCGCGCGTTGGTTCGGGGGGGCAAACGTGGGGTTTTAGGATTTCAAACGTGGCCCAGAATGGGAAATAGGGATTTTTTGGTTTTTTCGTGTGTTATAGTCCATGGATTTTGTGTGATATGTGCGTCCGGCGGTATTTTGGCCGAAATTTTTCGTGGGCGTCCGCGAGGACCTATTTAATGGCGCGCGTTGGTTCGGGGGGGCAAACGTGGGGTTTTAGGATTTCAAACGTGGCCCGGAACGGGAAATAGGGATTTTTCGGTTTTTTCGTGTGTTATAGTCCATGGATTTTGTGTGATATGTGCTTCCGGCGGAATTTTGGCCGAAATTTTTCGTGGGCGTCCGCGAGGACCTATTTAATGGCGCTTGTTGGTTCGGAGGGGCAAACGTGGGGTTTTAGGATTCCAAAAGTGGCCCGGAACGGGAAATAGGGATTTTTCGGTTTTTTCGTGTGTTATAGTCCATGGATTTTGTGTGATATGTGCGTCCGGCGGTATTTTGGCCGAAATTTTTTGTGGGCGTCCGCGAGGACCTATTTAATGGCGCGTGTTGGTTCGGAGGGGAAAACGTGGGGATTTAGGATTTCAAACGTGGCCCAGAACGGGAAATAGAGATTTTTCGGTTTTTTCGTGTGTTATAGTCCATGGATTTTATGTGATATGTGCGTACGGCGGTATTTTGGCCGAAATTTTTCGTGGGCGTCCGCGAGGACCTATTTAATGGCGCGCTTGGTTTGAAGGGGCAAACGTGGGGTTTTAGGATTTCAAACGTGGCCCGGAACGGGAAATAGGGATTTTTCGATTTTTTCATGTGTTATAGTCCATGGATTTTGTCTGATATGTGCGTCCGGCGGTATTTTGGCTGGAATTTTTTGTGGGCGTCCGCGAAAACCTATTTAATGGCGTGTTTTGGTTCAGAGGGGCAAACATGGGGTTTTAGGTTTTCAAACGTGGCCTGAAACGGGAAATAGGGATTTTTCGATTTTTTCGTGTGTTATAGTCCATTGATTTTGTGTGATATGTGCGTCCGGCGGTATTTTGGCCGAAAGTTTTCGTGGGCGTCCGCGAGGACCTATTTAATGGCGCGCGTTGGTTCGGGGGGGAAAACGTGGGGTTTTAGGATTTCAAACGTGGCCCGGAACGGGAAATAGGGATTTTTCGGTTTTTTCGTGTGTTATAGTCCATGGATTTTGTGTGATATGTGTGTCCGGCGGTATTTTGGCCGATATTTTTCGTTGGCGTCCGCGAGGACCTATTTAATGGCGCGCGTTTGTTCGGAGGGGCAAACGTGGGGTTTTAAGATTTCAAAAACGTGGCCCGGAACTGGGAAATAGGGATTTTTCGGTTTTTCGTGTGCTATAGTCCATGGATTTTATGTGATATGTGCGTCCGGCGGTATTTTGGCAAAAAATTTTCGTGGGCGTCCGCGAGGACCTATTTAATGGCGCAGTTTTGTTCGGAGGGGCAAACGTGGGGTTTTAGGATTTCAAACGTGGCCCGGAACGGGAAATAGGGATTTTTCGGTTTTTTCGTGTGTTATAGTCCATGGATTTTGTGTGATATGTGCTTCCGGCGGAATTTTAGCCAAAATTTTTTGTGGGCGTCCGCGAGGACCTATTTAATGGCGCTTGTTGGTTCGGAGGGGCAAACGTGGGGTTTTAGGATTTCAAACGTGGCCCGGAACGGGAAATAGGGATTTTTCGGTTTTTTCGTGTGTTATAGTCCATGGATTTTGTGTGATATGTGCGTCCGGCGGTACTTTGGCCGAAATTTTTCGTGGGCATCCGCAAGGACCTATTTAATGGCGCTTGTTGGTTCGGAGGGAAAACGTGGGGTTTTAGGATTTCAAACGTGGCCCGGAAAGGGAAATAGAGATTTTTCAGTTTTTTCGTGTGTTATAGTCCATGGATTTTGTGTGATATGTGCGTCCGGCGGTACT
>QJPP01005644.1:0-51436 GCA_003996215.1 Jaltomata sinuosa
CGTAGATAATTGATTTTCTTTCGGTGATCGAACGAGGTGTCAACGTAGTTTATTTCCACCAAATACTCTCCACGGTATGAACATATATACATAATTTGCAACCTTTGCTGACAATATATAACAGTATTACCTAAGCTAAGTTAAGGATAAATACTAATATTATTTAATTAATTAACTAACTAATGTATGCCACTAATCCTAATATGAAAAGCCCACCACATCATTACAGGTTGTTGTCAACTCCCTCCACTTCCACGTGGGTGTGGGGTTGACACACCCAAGGATATTTTTGTTCCGGTATATACATACTCGGGTATTGCATAAGTTCGTGGTAAAATAAATATAGCTTTTTGAATATACCATAATTAATAGAAAATTATTTCAAATAAAACCAACTATATTATAATAATAATTTTTAATATAATTAAATTTACTATCTCCGTTAAAATATTACAATGTATAAAAACCTTATAAAATAAATACATATACAATTATATCGTAACAAAATATTTTTCATAAACTTTTAAAATATTTTAAAAAGGTAATAATAATATAACTTTTTATCAAATTCAACTTTCAAATAAAATATTTTCAAATACACGCGATGTTAATAAATTCTCAAACTTAGGCTCGCAATTCACCAACTCACGATTTTGATACTCAAGAACTCTCTTGGAATCCTCCCTTATGTTTTCTCACTGTTTTAGAACTGAAATGGCGTTTTAAAACGTGAAGTTGAGGCTTAAATCGAGTTTGACCCGACCCGGTTCGCGACCCGGTTCGCAACCCGGTTCCTGCCAGACAGTCCGTGGTAAAACAGTCATAACTCTTTACTCCAAGATCAGTTGGATGTGAGGTTTTGTGCGTTGGAAACTAGACTCGTAGACCTTCGATTTGGTATTTCGGGGGACTTCTAACTCTTTATATATTGGGAGAAAAGCCCTGAGACATTTTACCCAAAGTTCAGAAAATTTATTAAAGAAACGTACGATCAAACAAATGGACCCGGAACCGAACTACCGGTCCCGACAAGCCTTAAATGACTTGGGGCTGCTACAAATAAGCTCTAACGTCACAAGGAAAACGTATACGTAGAAATGACTGAAAGGGTCATTACAGTCTATGTACCATATAGACATGGTATCCAATTCATAGCAATTGCATCAACATCAGTATCTATATAACTAGGTTCTCAGATCTATTTCTCTCAAATATATTCAGTGCCCAAGACACTATCACACTTAGCCAATTCAGCTTATTTACCACTTTCTATTCATCTAGGCTATTCATACAAGCATAATAGGAAAAACATATATAATTTGACCATGTCCGAAGACCAACCACAAGTTACACGGCTTCACCACATAACATGAAATAATATGAATCTTAACTCTAATTCAAACCACAACTAACCTCGATTGAAGAATCAATACCCGTAAGCTAATTCACAATAGTCTTGCCTTTCCTTAACACCTCGAAATGCTCAAGGTCTATAAATAATGAGAACATAAGATTAATTAATAGCCTACTCTTTATTTTAGGCCTTGGGAATCTAACCCATCAACTCTACCCATTAAACAAGGTCTCTAACGTTCCTCAAGGGCTAATTAATCACTAATTAGACCCATTACATTCCTAGAATAAATAACTAAAGGTTTCTAATCAAGTTCACGCCCCTTTTAGCCATTTTTATGCCTAAAGGTGTAATGACCCTTTGGGTCATTTAAAATTTTTCATGCTTTTTCCATATTTTTAGCTTTCCCACAGCGGCTAGAGGTCATTTATGACTTACTGGGACTGACGGTTCGATGCCCGAGCCGTTCATTAGGTTGTTATGACTATTTCCCTATTTTAGAACTTGAACTTAGGAAATCTTTGACTTTGGTCAACTTTTTTTGGTAAATGTGCTCAGAATTGAATTTTGATAGTTCCATTGGCTTTAGAATGGGGATTTTTGTCTAATGGGACCTTTGGTAGAGATCTGGGAGCTTTCATTTTGGTTTTGTATTATTTTCTATGTTTTTAGGCCAGTTTGACTTATTTGGTTGACTTTGGTCAACATTCAAAGAAGACAGCCTCTGATGAAAATTTTGTCAGCGTTGTTAGATGCAGAATATCGACTTTGGGCTAGAGGGACCTTTGATTTGGGTCTGGAGGCTTCAGGGCTGGTTTTGGGCTATTAGGTTCTATTTTGGTAATAGTTAGTTCTCGGAAGTGGGGCTCATTTTTTGTTAAAACAATCTCCGTTTAGATTTTCATTGATTCTATTGAGTTCGGAATGCTATTTTTGGTTTAGTAGAATAGTTCATTTGTGTCTGAGGGAATGCCACTCTTTGCCGCTTTTGTGACATCCGCATTTGCAGAAAAATCTCTGCATTTGCAGAAATAACTGAGTTTTATATAAATATTCCAACTTCATTTTCTCCTCAAACTTTTCAAAAATCCCTACTAGAGTTGAGCTTAAGGTCTGGTTCAAGCACCCTATTTCCACCTTAATTGTTCTTGTAAGCTTCCTTATTTTCTCTTCTCTTTCCTATTGTTAAATTCTCATTTTTTCCTTTAAATTCTGTCAAAATCCTTGGTTTAATTCTCTATCAAAGTGGACTTCGGGGCTGTTTTGGGCCTTGAAACGAGTCTCGTTTATGCTCAAATTTTGGACATGGATTCTTGGACCCGTTGCGAACAAAATGGTGGAATTTGTTTTCTATTTCATTATGCGAGCCTCGAGGGTCATTTTTTGACCCAATTTTCGGCCCAAATTTCTCTATAAAAATATGGGTATCATTCTTCTCGTCTTGACACCTGGATTATGTTCTTGATAGTGTGAAAACTTTTTGAAGTTGTTCAAAAGGAGAAGGCACACGAGTGACAGTTTGTGTTTATGGTTCGGCCCCAAGGTAGGTTGCAGTTTACTTTCCTAGACTGAGTTTAGTTATATTTTATATCTTATATATTACTTGAACATTAGGTTGGACTTTAGGTAGAATTAGGCTTAAATCTTGTGACTTGTATAATTTGGCCATTTCAGATTGTAGATTAGAGTTGTTTCCTATTTATCCTTAGTTTAGGAACTTGTTGAGTTACTGTGGTTAGCCTAGAATCCTTAGTATGCTTTTAGGGGGTTTTAGAGGTAGAGTAGATGCTTTTAGTCATTTTTGTATTTATTTCCGTTCTTTTCGCCTTATAGTCGGTTGTGTGTGTGACTGTGGGCCCGAGGCCATAGCTCGAATTGGATGGAGTTCCAGGTTAGTTTTCTTAGTTAGAGGGTGCTTTGCCCTGGTTTGCCTTGTGGTGTGAAATATTCTTTGAATTTTGAACCTTGCATTCTCATATTGCATTTACATACCTAGCGGTACAGAAAAGAAAGATTTTTGAGGTTTTTGGTTCAAACTTGAGATTTACTATGGTTATCATTTTTTTGGATTTTAAAGGAGTTATTTCGAGTTTTACTACAGATTTTGGAAAGGAAAGGAAAAGTACCACTTTTATGCTGGTCCAAGGGACATTTTTGGACCTTTTCTCCATTTTACTTTTATATATATAGATCTATATATTTATAGTCTGATACATTATTCTGGACACCCCGATGCATTATTATGGTTTTTATTTTCTATATATATATATTTAGTCCGATGCGTTATTCCGGGCGCCCGATGTGTTATTTTGGGTTTTACTTTTTATACATTTATGTATCACATCATCCCTCATTTCATTGCATTATGCTTGAGTGTACTTGAATTGTCTGTTGCCTGGATTTCATTTTCGGTTGTTACCTTCTTATCTGTTAGCCCAGTTAGTTTCGTTTTTGGTTTTATAACTAGATTTAGGTGAATCCCTGTCGTTAGCTTACTTTCCTGTAATTTATATTATATATTAGTTTTATATGCTCGATCGACCTACGATGCCTACTGGGTACCCATTATTTTGGTACTCATACAACACTCTACATCTTTTTCTGATGCAATACCTAGTACGAGCCACCTCTGTTGATCCTCCTATCGTTCGAGGCCAATTGATGTTCGGATCATGGTGAGCTCACAATATTTTGGAGACTTTTACTGCTTTTCTTTTACATTTTTGTCTATATTTTGTCTTTTGGATAGGCAGAATCTACTGTATAGATACTCTGTACTTTAGACACTTTTGTACTGGTGACACCAGGTTTGGGTTGGTTCTTGTGTATATTTTGTCTTCTTGGTCACTTTAGGGCCATTTTTGTATATCTATTACAGTTGGTACATATATATATACTGTTGTCCCTGTTCTCCTTATATTTCTCTTCTACTTTCCTTTTATTAAATGCTTTATTTATTTTTCACATTATTGGGTTGGCTTGCCTACCGGAGGGGTTATGTAGGCGCCATCATAGCCTAATTTTAGGTCATGATAAAGTGGTATCAGAGCTCTAGATTCACCGGTCTTGCCAGTACAAGAGCAAAGTGTCTAATAAAGTCTCGTGGATCAGTATGATGATGTATGTATCCTATCTGCAGAAGGCTATAGGACATTCTTAGGAAAGATTCCATCTTGTTTGATTTCTTATTATGCGTCCTTGACTTTATTAACTTCTAAGTATCTTAGTTTCACTCTTTCTCTGATGGTTCGGACGAGATGAACAGCGGGTGAGGATGAGACCCCCATACCTGCAGTTAGAGCCCCAACTAGGGGATGGGGTAGAGGTCGACCCAGAGGTTAATCTAGAGGATGGGCTGTGGTGCCAACTCGTGCCCAGACTAGGTTACCATCACTAGAGCCTGAGTTTGGGGTTGAGGAGGTACATTATGAGCTAGAGAGAATGGGGCCAGCCCAATATCTGGTAAGTTTCGTGGCTACCCTAGTGTTACAGGACGCTTTGGTTTGCTTACTTGGGTTCCTTGAGGGTATGACTCCACCAGCAACTTCGCCCAGTACTCCGATTAGTTCTTAGGTTAGAGATGAGGCTCAAACTTCAGCTCAGGCAGTGGCACAGGGTTTAAGAGTGCAACCTGCTACTACGACTCCCTGATTTGAGTTATTGCTAGTCCCTACAGTGATTCCACCTATTTTAGTCGGGCCCATTATGTCTTCTGAGGAGCATAAGATGCTTAGTAGGTTTCTGAGATTGGGTCCTCTGAGGTTTTCAGGTGCTCCTAGGGAGGATGCACACGAGTTTCTAACTAGTTGCTAGGATAGGTTGCATAATTTAAGGTTGGTTGAGTCCCATAGAGCAAATTACAATGTGTTTCAGCTGGATGGTCCAGTAAAAACATTGGTGGAGGTCGTATGTAGCTTGCAGGCCAGTTAGGTCACCTTCACTTACTTGGGCACAGTTCTCCATAACTTTTCTAAAGAAGTATGTACCGTGTATCTTGAGAGAGCGGTTGATGGATCAGTTCTCTCGGTTGGAGCAGGGCTCCATGTCTATTTTGGAGTACGAGGTTCACTTTTATTAGTTTGCTACGCACGCCACTATGATTCTGCCCACCGAGCATGAGAGGGTCCATCAGTTTGTTCGAGGGTTGACTTTACAACTCCACTTGGCTACGAAGGGTATGGTAGCATCATGCCAGTCCTTTCTGGAGGTAGTATACAATGCCTACACTATTGAGGTCATACTTCATGAGGCCCAAGGGGGAAGCGATTAGAGGCCTCGCCATCAAGGCAATTTCAGCGGTTTACAGGCATGTGGTAGAGGCCACTTATGTAGGGGTCAGCACCAGTAGCGTTTCTAGCCGAGCCGACCTGTTCAGGTGGCATTATAGATTGCTGAGGGTTAGAGTACCCAAAGTATTGTTCAAGCTTCATGAGGTGCTCATTCAGGTTCCACAAGTCATGGTAGACATTCTGATTCAGCCGGGTCTTCACAGTAGAGTATGTTTGGCCGGGGTTGTTTTGAGTGTGGCTATATAGGCCACTTTACTAGAGAGTGTCTATCAGTGCAGCACCCTAGGCGACATGATCAGATGGTTCAAGGCCCCAGGGCTCCAGCACCTCCAGCCAGAGGCGGTGAACAGGGTAGTAGGGGTGGTCCCCAGGGTGCTAGAGGTGGTCTTTAGTCTAATAGATCAGGTGGTCGTGGTGATCGGGGCCACTTGTATGCAGTAATGAGCCTGACAGAGGCAGAGGCCTCAGATATTGTCATCACATGTAGGATCTTCATTTGTCATCAGTCGGCTTCTGCTTTGTGTTATCCGGGGTCTACATTCTCCTATGTATCTACTTATTATGCTACCCGTATGGAGTCTGCTTGTGAGTCTTTTCGTGCGCCCTTGCGTGTAGCTACCCCAGTAGGAGATTCTTTAGTACTGGATCATGTGTATCGGGCTTGTGTGGTTACTATCCTAGGGTATGCCACGTGGGTAGACTTGATTGTGCTAGATATGGTTGATTTTGATGTGATCTTAGGCATGGATTGGCTGTCTCCCTACCATGCGGTCTTGGATTTCTTCGCCAAGACCGTTACTCTACAGATGCCTGGTATCCCTTGTCGCGGCTCATTTTTCTCGTGAAAAGCGAGATTTGACGTGACAACTCTTTTTAGGATAAAAGAATGTGAAGAGTCGCCACCTAACGAATTAAGGTGCGTTAGGGAACCATACTACACTAACTACGATTAACTTAAATTAAAGTCTACGCAACAAGAAATTGGGTAAGGGTTCAAGTTACCTCAAAAGGAAGGTATTAAGCACCTTTTGAGGTCCACAAATATGGGTCCCAAATGAATTTGTTATTTATGTGGGAAATTCATGATAAATAAAAGGGTCGATGAATTTAATAAAACCACTCATTTATACAAACAAAAGAAAATCCATTAAATTAAACCAACTTAATTATTAATAATATCTAGGTGTAAAAGAAATTAAGCATAAGAGATAAATTAAAACTTAATAAATGCATAAGAGAATTAGATAAGCGAGAAGATAGAATTGACACAACGATATAGAATAAAAGAAGCCTAATTACTAGATGATTTACTTAATACTACCCCAAATATATAACAACATAAAAGTTATACAAAGTAAAACTATAAAGCATGTACATTGGGGAGTAAACGCTCAACCTCGTGCGAAGTCTTTTTAAGACTATCGAGCTATAAGTGTATCATGTAGATCACTCCCTACATAGAAGGAAAACAAGTTGGGGGAGGGAGATGTTTAAACCTAAAGGATCACCTCATGCAACATAAATTAATATTTCACAACCAAATGAAGAATTGATCATATTAATCAGCGAGCACAGAGTATCATCCCCGGCTACCCTCCTAGGTTGGTTATTAAGGTTATTGTTAACCTAAGGGTGCACTAAAAATAATGAAAAATACTAACGCGTCTTAAGATGCCTACCCATCCCGACTTAACGCCAAGAGGCATTGGACTTACTATTGTGGATGTTTGTCTAGACAAATAAAATTTTAAGGTTATTAATTAGACAGGGATTTAGCGTCAAACAAAACATATAGGGACTTTAAGTCAAGTAGCACATAATGATTTCATAAAGGCCTCTTGATCAATTAAGGATAAAAGGTAATAAAACACACTTCAAAAATTAACATTTTTATTATTAAAACTATGAACATGGTTTCTAATGATAACGACATGAAGAAATTTAATTAATTAAATCATATGGGTAGAGTATCTAATTATTTTAACATGCTGAAATTGATTTAATCCTATAGGCCTGATATCTAGGTGTTATGAATTGATTAACACGCTAAAATTATAAATACCTAGAGGAAGAATATCTAATATGCTAAAGCTAAATTTTATTTGAGCATGCCATCCAATGGAGTCCCAGGAATTCTAGTACTAAGAACTAATATGGATATACTGAATATGAATTGATTAAACCTATAGACATGATTTGTAGACAAATATTATTAACTAAAGCATGCGGAAAATTAATTAATAAACATATAGACATGAGATCTAATAAATAGCACCAGGATACACATGTTTCATATAACTACACCATTTAAAAGATGCACCAACAATAATTAGTATGTAGAACCCCTCCCCCCGGCAGCCCCTCGTTATTCCATTATGACAATAATGTTTACATTATTACAGGCTGGAATGAATGAAAGAGACAACATAAATCAAAACAAAAGAGATCCAGCCAATTGGGACAATCTCAGACCCTTCCCAAATCAAAACATAACCTAGGCAAACTCTTCATGGCAGATCACACTAACTTCAGGTTCCCGTAAAGCATAAAGAGACACACACATACTATGTACACACATGTAGACTTTAATAATCCAATTATTATTCATTTCTTGAACCCTCTAGTAGGCAGATCTGTCACGCCCCAAATTAGAGGAGGCGCGACTAGAACTTGATACCTTATTCGACTGAGTTAGCCACTAAAACATACAAGCTGACTAAATTGTGGTCCAAAAAAGTCGGGCAGCGTAACATCTGAAATACCAAGCCTGGACTGGTAAGGTCATAACCTAAATGACAACAAGTCATATAGACAAAGGTAGACAAGTAAAAATGATAAAGTACTAGTTGGCCGACAAGGCCGCAACTGAAGAAATACATAGATACATATACATACACGCCAAACCTATGGGTCTGGAGACTGGAAGCGGAAAAAAGAAACCCAGAATACCATGTCCACAATAGCCTCTAAGAGTGTCATAAGCACTGGTCAGGACAAGGCCCCGACTATACCCAAACTGTACACCAAAATTAAACACCCTCTGATAGCCCCAGGAAGAGGTGGAGCTTACCAACTCACAGCTGAACCCCGAATCCTAGCGGAAGGGTCTATCAGAATCCCTACCTGGACCTGCACGCATGAAACAAAATTTAGTGTCCCCAAGCAACGAGACGTCAGTACGAATAAAAGTGTACTGTTATGTAGGGCAGAGAGTGGAATCATAAATAGATACTGTAAAAAGGGTAATAGAGATACCACCTGAAACTGAAACTCTGATAGCCTCCATGGCCAACATCTGACCTTATAGAAATCAAATATGCATGGTATGCTCGCGTAATTGTATGTCGTGAATACATATGTATAAATGCAAATGCATGTCATACACAACCAAGTGCTAGCAATCGTGGTGTCTTCCGGTAGCTAACCAGAATCATATCTACCAACTCGTGGCCATCTGTGTCTCATACGTATAAATATAGGCAATAGGCCCTATACCTACCGATTATAGCTCAAGAGTTGAATGCATAGCATGTCATGTCATGGATGCGTAATGCACGTATGTCATCATAATTATGTTGCCAATCTTGGCCTTCTAGTACTCTTATTTTCATAATCTCGTAATTACTTTCGTATAACATGTAAAAGCCTCGTAGAACCTCATGTACTTTTAGAATAAACTTGAATACTTAGTTTGACTTTTGAAAGGTAACTTAAACCCGAGGATGTTCATAAAGAGCTTAAAGTGCTTCACTTAGTTTCTACATATGTTTACTTAATAGTTTGTAAAGGAAAGTATTTCAAAAATCATGTCCATTGGTAGTTTAAAAATACGAGTTAGATTTGAGAGTTTTGAAAATTGACATATTATTTTAAAGTTTTCTGAAAATCATTTTAGCAAGGAAGGAGGGCTGGTTGCGAATTCTTAATGTTTCTTTGCAATCATTTTAAATCACAACACCCAAAGAAGAACAAGAACTTCTACATATATACATATAGTTAAGGAAGCCGACAAAATGACATATAGATATCGAAGATCCTATATAATTGAACGAGTGGAATATCATCATAATAATACCACGAAAATACTTCAGCTGTGATCCAAATGCCTTTCAAAGAAGGTCTTTCTAGTAGTAGAATAGTAAAATATCACATTTGATGATTTAGGAATTTTCTAAAGTTCGTGCTCAAAGGAAAGACAATGCTTAGCCTTAACATACCTTTCCAACAAATGTTCGAATGCCCATAGTTCCTTCACGGAAGTTGTTCCTTACGTCCTAAGTTTCACAAATACTATATTTACACAACTTATACATACCTAAAAACAGTTTATAATTAAGCTTAAATCAACAGATTTTCCATAGGATCATAACTTGATGGAACATCCGTAGAACTTTGTAAACATGATCATAAAAGAGCCCCGAGATGGTTACCTTAGCAAACCAAGTGTAAATCTTGAAGAACCACACAGAAATACCAAGTCCTATCTACTGAAACCAGCTTCAAACGTGGCTTATCAAAGAGGAAATGGTTTCCACGCATAAAGATCACGTTTCTAGGCACGGGGGAAAACTTTAGCGATAGAAATCACCAAAAATGCACCTTGATCACTCAAGAACTGCCTTGTAACCCTCTCCTATGTTTCTCCCTATTTTAGAACTATTCTTAGAATGATTTTACGACTTAAAATGTCAATAGACATATATATTCTAATCTTGACCCGACCCGGTTTGTGACCCAGTTCATGACCTGGTTTCAGCACAGACAGTCCACGGTAAATAGTCATAACATTTTACTCTGAGATTGGTTCAATGTGAGGTTTTATGCATTGAAAACTAAACTCATAGACCTTCAATTTGGTAGGTCATAGGCCCTCTAACTCTTCATATATTGGGAGAAAAGCTCCAAGACATTTGACCCAAAGTTCAAAAAAATTATAAAAGAAACATACGATAACTTTTGCCGACTTTTCTTTGGCAACTTGCTTGAATTCCAAATTTAACATACTACATTGAGCGATTATGATACCTCATAACACTTACTTCTTAGCATATCATATACTCTTAGTCTCATCCCGAAGCTACGGGTTAGTTTAAAGTTTCCAAACAAGCAAGGTGGTACACGAGGCATTTCTTTAACTCAAACTTTTGTCTAAGGGCTCTCCTTGACCTAAGACTTAGTTTAATTCTTTGATATTACTACCCATTTTCAAACTTATTCTCCTGACGTCCATATAAAATCATATACACCTCATACACTCACGTCACACTATGCATATTATACGGAAAAAAAATTACAAGGTCTCACATTCTCCCCCCTTAAGAACATTCATCCGCGAATGGATCAAAAATATTCCTTGATTGCATTTCTTTTCCGCTAAAATTTTATTTGCGAGGCTATATTATTTAGATTCACAAATCTTAATCCAATTCTGAAAATTTCAACTTCAAGGTTTGCGTATAGCTATCTCGTGACAAGACATATAAATTGCCCTTTCAAGTTAATTAAAATCCAAGTATGTTGCTACAAAGGAATAATTGTAAATTATTGAAATGTGACTCACTTTAAGTCATAAATAGCTGGGGGTACTTCTTCCTCATTTCCTCCTCAGCTTCCCAAGTCATTTCCTCGATGTTGTTATTCCTCGATAACACTTTCACGGAAGCCACTTCTTTAGTTCGAAGCTTTCTTACCTGTCGGTCTAAAATAGCCACTGGTACCTCAGCATAAGACAAGTCTTCAGCAACGCAAATATCCTCAATAGGTTTAACACACAAAGGATCTCTAATGCACTTTCATAACATAGATACATGAAATACAGGATGGACAGCTTTTAATTTCGAAGGCAAATAAACCTCGTACGCTACCCTACCAATTCTCTAAATAATCTTATACGACCTGACATACATGGTACTAAGTTTCCCCTTCTTTTCAAATTGCATGACTCCCTTCATAGGCGATACTTTCAGGAAAACCCAATCTTCTACATCAAACTCTAAGTCTCATCGTCGAACATCTGCATAAGACTTCTGTCGACTTTGTGTTGTCTGCAACCAATCTCTAATAAGTTTTACCTTCTCTATTGCCTGCTGGACTAGTTCGGGACCTAACAACTCTGCTTTCCTGACCTCAAACCAACCAATCAGTGACCTGCACTTTCGTCCGTATAGTGCTTCATAAGGAGCCATATGAATACTAGCTTGAAAGCTATTGTTATAAGCAAACTCAATAAGGGTTAGATGATCATCCCAGCTTCCTTTAAAATCTAACAGGCAAGCATGTAGCATATCCTCGAGACTTTGAATAGTATGTTTAGCCTGTCCATCAGTCTGTGCATGAAAAGTTGTGCTAAGATTTACCTGAGTGCTTAGACCCTTCTGAATGGATCTCCAGAAGTGTTCCATAAATTAAGACCCTCGGTCAGAGATAATAGATAATGGGACTCCATGATGGCGCACAATCTCCCGAATGTAAAGCCTGGAATAATCCTTAGCTGAATATGTCATCCTAACTAGCAGGAAATGAGCAGATTTTGTCAGCCTATCAATAATTACCCAAATAGAATCATACCTCCATGGTGTGAGAGGCAAACCAGTAATGAAGTCCATATTTATCATGTCCTATTTCCATAACGGAAGCTTGATATACTGAGTTAGGCCTCTAGGCCTCTGATGTTCCACTTTAACTTGCTAGCAATTGGGACATTGGGCTACCATCTCAACGATATCCTTTTTCATTCCATTCCACCAATAGATTTGTTGAAGGTCCTGATATATCTTCATCTCTCCAGGGTGAACTGTATATCTAGAATAATGGGCCTCCAAAAGAATCTTTGCACGGAGCTCTCCTACTATCGGTACACATAAGTGGCCCTAGTATCTAAGGAATCCATCTCCAGTCAGCTCAAATAAAGGTTATTGTTGTTGCAGAATCCCTTCCCTCAGTTTTATTATCTCAGGATCCTCCTGCTGTCTCTCTTTCACTTCAGTGACAAAGGAAGATTCTGCCATGTTTTGAACGACAATGCCTCCACCCTCTGTGTCTAATAACCGCATCTGTAAACTAGCTAGCTGGCACAAATCTTTGGTCATTTCGACCTTATTAGCTTCACCATGGCTTAGACTACCATGGACTTCTGGCTAAGTGCAGCAACAACAACATTAGCTTTGCCAAGATGCTATAAAATGTCAACATCATAGTCCTTTAGCAATTCTAGCCATCTCTTATATTGTAGGTTTAACTCGCTCTGCTTAAATAAATATTGAAGGCTCTGGTGGTTGGTGAAAACATCAACATGAACCCTGTATAAATAATTCCGCCAAATCTTTAGGGCAAAGACAACTGCAGCCAACTCAAGATCATGAGTAGGATAGTTTTGTTCATGTTTCCGCAGCTGTCTGGAGGCGTATGCGATAACCTTTCCATGATGCATAAGAACACAACCTAGGCCAATTCTCAAGGCATCACAATATACAACATAACCCTCAGTGCCATCCGAAAGAGTCAAGACAAGAGTTGTGGTAAGCCTTTTCTTTAGTTCCTGGAAACTCTACTCGCATGCCACAGTCCACTGAAGCTTAGCTACCTTATGTGTCAGCGTTGTTAGTGGTGAAATGATTGAGGAGAAACCCTCCACGAACCTCCGGTAATATCCTTCCAAGCCTAAAAAGCTTCGTACCTCTGTCGGATTCAAGGGCCTTGGCCAGTTCATCACTGCTTCAATCTTTTGGCTATCAATCCTGATACCGTTGCCGGTGATAACATGACCAAGAAAAGCTACAGAAGTTAGCCAAAATTCACATTTAGAGAATTTAACATATAACCTGTAGTCCTGGAGAGTCTGGAATATAGCTCACAAGTGTTCTGCATGCTCGGCTTCCGACCGTGAATATATCAACATATCGTCAATAAACACAATCACAAATACGTCTAAGAACGGTTTGAAGACCCGGTTCATAAGATCCATAAAGGCTGCTGGGGCACTAGTAAGCCTGAAAGACATGAAAAGGAATTCAAAATGGCTATACCTCGTCCTGAAAGCTGTCTTTCGGATATCAACATCCCTAACTCGCAATTGATGGTAACCAAATCTCAAGTCGATCTGGGAAAAACATTTGGCACCCTGTAACTGGTCAAACAAGTGATCAATCCAAGGAAGATTATATTTATTCTTGATCGTGACTTTATTTAGATGCATGTAGTCAATACACATCCATAAGGAGCCATCTTTCTTTTAAACAAATAGCATCAGAGCACCCCACGGGGATGTACTTGACCTAATAAAGCCTTTATCAAGCAAGTCCTTTAGTTGTTCCTTCAATTCCCTTGGCTCTGCAGGAGCCATTCTATAGGAGGGAAAGGATATAGGGTGCGTATTAGGAAGCAAGTTTATAACAAAGTCAATTTCCCTTTTTGGGGGAATTCCTGGAAGCTCATCAAGGAATACCATCGGAAATTCATTCACAATAGGAATCGACTGAAGAGTCTGTGACTCCTTATTTGTATCTCTGACATGAATTAAATGGTATATACAACCTTTAGCAATCAACTTTTGAGCCCTAAGGTATGAAATAAACTTACCGTAACACCACAAAACTCGATCGAGTTTAGAAGCTTCGAATCCTGGACTCTGGGCAGCTGGGTGGTCACCACAGGTAGCCTCCATGGGCGTTATGGTAGCGACGGGCCATGGGGCACATCATGGAAACCCACCAGCGCTACTGAGCCAAGCCTTCCCTAGTCGACGGGTAATGCCATGGGCGTCATAGGCCTGACGACCCATGGGACCCAACCGTCAGAAACCACCAGCGCCCTCTCCCTCCAGCTGAGCTTGACAAACGGGCTATGCCACGGGCGTTGCTAGTGCAATGGCCCATGGTAGTAAGCCATCGAAAACCTCTTGCAGCCCTTTTTCTAGGCAAGTCAACTCGACCCCTTGGCTGATGGGCCGTAGCGAACCCGACGCCTGTCGGGTAGCTCGTGAAGCGGCACATTTTCCAACTTATTCTTATTTAAGTCCCTGGGGTATTTTAGTCATTCTCTACCCTTTTAACTACTAAGTGAAGTCCTTTTGACTATTTCTAGAAGAGTTTTCAACCATATTATCCTAAGTTCTTCAATCTTCATCCAAAATGGAAACGTTTCTCTCAAGCTTCAAGTCTTCAAGCTCCAAGTCAAGTATCCTAAGTCTTTTCCATTGAAGTGGGTTATCTTCACCCAAGGTATGTGGGTTTCCAACAATGGGTTCCTTTCACCCTTGTGCCCAAAATCCCCAATTCTTATGTTAAATTATGAACTTATGAAATTAGGGTTTTGATCCAAAGTTGGGGAAAATTTATGAAATCAGTTTCTATCTGTAAATTCATGGTTTCTTACTGGTTATTCATGATTTAATTATGATTCCTTCATTGGTTTTAAAAGCCCAAGTATGAAAGTTGATTTCTAGCATGAACCCATGAAATTGCATGTTTTCAAGAGAAAGATGGCATGATTAGATATCATGGCCTTTATGTATTTATGAAATTGCATGCCTATTTCTCCAAGTATGATTTAGAAAGAGAAGCATGTTTTGAATTATGGCTTTGCTAAGCACTATGAACTATGTTATGAAAGTTGCATGATACCCGATGTGTTTTCATGCATTTTGAATAAGATTTGGCATGAGAGTATGCCCTTATAAAGTTATGAGCTACATGTGCATGTTTTCGGAGTAGTACTTAGCACCGAATGGAGGGGGTGCGAGTTCCCTTAGTCCCAGAAACTACGTTTCCAGCGTAGGTTATGATATGATATGATATGTGCCTAAAAGGCTTATGAGAGTGGATCCACGTCTTTATGTATGGTGTCCTTGCCTTAGCGGGGCATAGGACAGCTTTGCCAACTAGGGTTATATAGTTGGGTATGGTGACTTATTCCCCGGCAAGGTTCAAAGTCAGCTTTGCTAACTAGGGTTATATAGTTAGATTCCATGTAGCTCACATGGTCTCATGTCGGTTATAAGAAACTCTCATATGTATGTTCTTCATATTTTCTAAGCTGTACGAACTCTTTTATGAACTATGGTTTTAAGTTGGCTTTGGCCTCATGATTTAGCTTTTCATTATGATTTCTTCTCTTTATACTCTATCATGTATGGATTATGTTTAAGCATGTTTTTAAAGCACGTTTTATCATAATTATGCATTGCTCACATACTTAGTACATTCCATAGTACTAACGCATATTGCGCTGCATCCTTGACGATGCAGATTCAGGTGCTCCTTCACAGATTCGTGGCTAGAGTTTCTGTCCTCTCTCAGTTAGCTTGGGTGAGTCCACATAGTTCGAGGGCTAGACTTTATTTTAGTTTATGCTCTTCTCTTTCAGATTGTCGAGTTAGTTGGGGTATTATCCCATCAAATCTTTATGCTAGTCCGAGAGGCTTTTCAGACATAGATGTTGTTGGATGATCTTGAGTTGTATTTCCTTCTTTTGACTATCTGTCTATGATTATGTTTCTTACTTTGAGTTTCCTTATGACGCTTCTACTATGTTTTCCTTATGTATGCTTGAGAATGCTATGACCAAGGGTTAACTTGGGATACTTATGGTCCCGAGTCCTATGTTATGTCTAGGGGGTGACCTCGGGGTGTGACAAACTTGATATCAGAGCCTCAAGTTCAAGAGTCCTAGGATGTCTGAAAGCCGCATCGAGTAGAGTCTTTTCATGTGTGTGAAGATGTCTTAGGAAACTTCACTTCCTTCATGATCATGTCATGCGATAGAGCTTAACTCTTATGTTCTTCTAATCCTTATCTTGTACATTTTAGACTCTGCCTCCTCAATGTGCTATGCCTCCCCGATCCACTTGGAATGTTTCTCCTCAAGTCCGGTTCCCGATGTCTCGAATGATGAGTTCAGGAATGCCATCCATTTGCTAGCCCAGACTTTGGCCACTCAGGCTATTCAGTCGGCTCCTGTCTCAGTCCACCCTCAAGGTGGGGTAGCGTCTCGAGTTCGTGACTTTGACCGGATGAACCCACCTAAATTTAAGGGTTCAAAAGTGAGTGAGGACCCGCTCAACTTCACTGATGAAGTGAAAAAGATCCTTGAAGTGATGCAAGTGGTTGGGGTTGATTGTGTTGAGCTTGCATCCTATCAACTCAAGGATGTGGCTCATATTTGGTTCACTCAATGGAAGGAGACTAGGGTAAGGGATGCGATCCCCATGGCTTGGGAGTGTTTTGAAAGGGCCTTTCTTGATAGGTTCTTTCCCCGAGAGTTGAGGCAAGCGAAGGTGGAAGAATTTGTGAACTTGAGACAAGGTTCGATATCGGTGCAAGAGTATAGTCTAAAGTTCACTCAATTTTCTATATATGCTCCCTCTATGGTGGCGGACCCGCATGATCAAATGAGCAAGTTCATCTATGGAGTTTCAGATTTGATGAAGAAAAAGTGTAGATCTACTTTGTTGTTGAGTGACATGAATATTTCCCGACTCATGACTCATGCCCATCAGATTGAGGGTGACAAGCTTCGGGAGATAGCAAGGGAGAATAAGAGGGTTAGATCCGAGGGATCAAGTTTTTATCATCACAGGTCCGGAGGCAGACATCGCTCTTCTTTCCAGAAGAAGTCATCAGGCCCTATTCATTCTTCTGCTAGTGCTCCTACTCAGTCCCTGAGGCCTCCTTATGATCATGGTCGTAGAGGATCTGGTTCCTATTCCCAGTCTCAGGGTAGTGTTACTAAGGGACCTTCCTACCCAGCTTGTGTTAAGTGTGGGAAGAATCATGTTGGTGCATGTCTGGCCGGTTCGGGTGGTTGCTTCGGATGTGTTCAGGTTGGACATCACATCAGGGATTGCCCTTCAGCTAAGAAGGGGCAGAGAGGTAGGACTCAGTCTGTCCCAGCAGCTTCAGGAGGTAGACCAGCCCCGCAGAGCGTAGCTTTTAGTTCTGGTGGTTAGCGCCAGAACCTCCTTTATGCCATGTCCTTCTAACAGGATCAGGAGAGTTCTCCAGATGTGGTTACCGGTATGTTTAAAGTCTTTTCTCATGATGTGTATGCTTTGTTGGATCCCGATGCCTCTTTGTCTTTTGTAACTCCTTATGTTGCTTGTAAGTTCGAGGTTCATCCCGAGATTCTTTTAGAACCCTTTCATATTTCTACTCATGTTGGTGAGTCAGTCCTAGTCGTAAGAGTCTACTGAAATTGCCCTATCTCAGTCCTTCATAGAGTCACTTCAGCGGATTTAGTAGAGTTGGAGATTACTGACTTTGATGTTATTCTTGGTATGGATTGGTTATATGCATGTTATGCTTCGGTTGATTGTCGTACTCATGTTGTTAGCTTCAAGTTTCCTAATGAACCTGTCTTAGGATGGCAAGGTAGTACCTCTTCTTCAAAAGGTCGCTTCATATCCTACCTTAAGGCTAGGAAGATGATTTCTAAGGGTTATGTCTATCATATAGTTCGGGTTATGGACACAGAGTACAAAGCCCCATCTTTTCAGTTATTTCCTATTGTGAACAAATTTCCTGAAGTGTTTCTTGATGATTTGCCCGGAGTCTCTCCCGAGTGGGAGATTGACTTTGGCATAGATCTTCTTCCGAATATGAATCCCATCTCTATTCCTCCTTATAGAATGGACCCCATAGAACTTAAAGAGTTGAAGGATCAGTTGAAAGACTTGCTTGATAAGGGTTTCATCAGGCCTAGTATTTCTCCTTGGGGTGCCTCAGTATTGATTGTTCGAAAGAAAGATGGTTCTCTTAGAATGTGTATTGATTATCTCCAATTGAACAAGGTCACAATCAAGAATGAGTATCCCATTCCTAGGATTGATGACTTGTTTGATCAGCTTCAGGGTGCTAGTTTCTTCTCCAAGATTGACCTTAGGTCCGGTTATCATCAGCTTCGAGTTTGGGAGTGTGATATCCCAAAGACAGCCTTCAGGACTCGATATGGTCATTATGAGTTTGTTGTTATGTTCTTTGGTCTAACTAATGCTCCAGTAGCCTTTATGGATTTGATGAACTGTGTGTTCAAGCATTACTTGGATTCATTTGTGATTATGTTTATTGACGATATCCTTATCTACTCTCAGAGTGAGGAGGAGCATGCGGATCACCTGAGAGTGGTGTTGCAAACTCTCAAGGATAGGCAGTTGTTTGCTAAGTTTAGCAAGTGCGAGTTTTGGATGCAGTCTGTTGCTTTTCTGGGTCATATTGTGACTAGGGATGGTATTCGAGTTGATTCTCAAAAGATAAAGACAGTAAAGAACTGGCCTAGACCTACTTCTCCATCTGATATTAGAAGCTTTTTGCGTTTGGCTGGTTACTACATGAGATTTGTAGAATGCTTTTCTCTGATTGCTGCCTCTTTGACCCGATTGACTCAGAAGAAGGTAAAATTTCAGTGGTCCGACTTGTGTGAGAAGAACTTTCAGGAACTGAAGACTAGATTGACCACAACTCTAGTGTTAGCTCTACCCGAGGGCTTAGATGATTTTGTTGTGTATTCTGATCCTTATAGGATTAGTTTGGGTTGTGTTTTGATGCAGCGAGATAAGGTGATTGCTTATGCTTCTAGTCAGCTTAAAACTCATGAGAAGAACTACCCTACTCATGATCTTGAGCTAGCGGCCGTGGTTTTTGCTTTAAAAATTTGGAGACACTACTTATATGGTGTACATGTCGATGTGTTCACGGATCACAAAAGTCTTCAATATGTGTTCACTCAGAAGAAGTTGAATTTGCGACAAAGGATATGGCTTGAACTTCTTAAGGATTATGATATGAGTGTGCTTTACCATCCGGGTAAGGCCAATGTTGTGGTGGATGCTTTGAGTAGGCTGTCCATGGGAAGTGTAGCTTTCATCGAAGGTGAAAATAAGGAATTGGTTAAAGAAGTTCATCGGCTTGCTCGGTTAGGAGTTTGCCTCATGCACTCGACTGAAGGTGGTGTGATTGTATTAATGGTGCTGAATCATCCTTTGTGGCTGAGGTGAAAGCAAAGCAAGACCAAGATCCCGTTCTACTTTAGCTTAAGAGTGCAGTTCATCAGCAAAGGGTTTAGGTTTTCTCCCAAGGGGGAGATGGTGTGCTTCGTTATCAGGGTCATTCGTGTGTGCCAGACATTGATGGGTTAAGACAATAGATTTTGGCTGAAGCTCACAATTCTAGACATTCCATTCATCCGAGTGCCACTAAGATGTACCATAATCTACGGGAAGTCTTTTGGTGGAATGGTATGAAAAAGGACATAGCCGGGTTTATGGCTAAGTGTCCCAACTATCAACAAGTCAAGGTGGAACATCAACGGCCAGGTGGTATGCTTCAGGATATTGACTTTCCCACTTGGAAATGGGAAGCGATCAATATGGATTTCATTATTGGGTTGCCTCAGACTCGAAGGCAACATGATTCTATTTGGGTGATCATTGATCGGATGACCAAGTCATCCCACTTCTTGGTTGTTAAGACTACAGATACAGTGGATGATTATGACAATCTCTACATCTAGGAGATAGTCTGATTGCATGTTGTTCCTTTGTCTATCATTTCGGATAGAGGTCCTCAGTTTACATCTCAGTTTTGGAAGTCGTTTCAAAAAGGTCTTGGAACTAAGGTAAAGCTTAGAACAACTTTTCACCCTCAGACAGATGGCCAGGCCGAGCATACTATTCAGACTTTGGAGGATATGTTGAGGGATTGCGTTATTGACTTCAAAGGAAATTGGGATGATCACTTACCTCTTATCGAGTTTTCCTACAACAATAGCTTTCACTCGAGCATCCAGATGGTGCCATATGAGGCACTTTATGGCTGGAGATGTAGAATCTCCTATTGGTTGGTTCGAGGTTGGTGAGGTAGCTTTGATCGGTCCAGATTCAGGTCATGAGACTATGGAGAAGGTTCAGCTTTTTAGAGAAAGTTTGAAAACCGCTCAAAGTCGACAGAAATCTTATGCGGATGTGAGGATAAGGGAGTTAGAATTTGAAGTTGATGATTAGGTTTTCCTTAAGGTGTCACCCATAAAGGGTGTGATGAGGTTTGGCAAGAAAGGAAAGCTTAGTCCCCTTTTTGTAGGTCCTTATCGAATTTCGAGGAGAGTTGGTAGTGTTGCTTATGAGTTGGAGTTGCCAGCAGAGTTGGAAGCGGCTCATCCAGTTTTCCATATTTCCTTATTGAAGAAGTGTGTTGGTGATCCAACCTTGATTGTTCCTTTGGAAGATGTGGGTGTGAATGATAGTCTCACCTATGAAGAGGTTCTCATGGAGATCCTTGATCGTCAGGTTTGGAGGTTGTGAAACAAAGAAGTCACTTTGGTAAAAGTCCTTTGGAGGAATCAGCTTGTAGAAGGTGCTACTTGGGAAGCGGAGGAGGCCATGAAGGCCAATATCCTCATCTCTTTCCTTCCGATTCAGTTCCAACTTGAGGTAATTGTTTCCTCCTTAGTATGTCCCTCCGATTCTATTCCACCGGTTTCTCTAATGATCCTAGCATGTATACATGTTTTATGAAGTTAGTTTATCATGTTTTCAAGTTAAGGAGTTCTGTTTTCATGATGTTCCCTTGATTTCTATGATTATGATGTTTGGTTGGGTTGTTTTCTCCTCTGTTTCCCTCATTTAGTCTTCATTTGAGGATGAATGATCCCAAGGGGGAGATATTGTAACACCACGAAACTCGATCCAGTTTAGAAGCTTCAAATCCTGGACTCTGAGAAGCTGGGTGGTCACCACGAGCAGCCGCCACGGGCATCGTAGTAGCGACGGGCCATGGGGCGCATCGTGGAAACCCACCAGCGCTGCCGAGCCAAGCCTTCCCTAGTTGACGGGTAATGCCATGGGCGTCGTAGGCCCGATGACCTGTGGGACCCCACCATCAGAAACCACCAGCGCCCTCCTCCTCTAGCTGAGCCTGACCGATGGGCTACGCCACGGGCATCGCCGGTGCGACAGTCCGTGGGAGTCAGCTATCGAAAACCTCCAGCAGCCCTTTTTCTAGGCAGGTCGACTCGATGCCTTGGCCGACGAGCCTTCGCGAACCCGACGCCCATCGGATAGCCGGTGAGGCAGCACATTTTCTAGCTTATTCTTATTTAAGTCCCTGGGGTATTTTAGTCATTCCCCACTCTTTTAACTACTAAGTAAAGTCATTTTGACTATTTCTAGAAGGGTTTTCACCCATATTATCCTAAGTCTCTCCTAAGTTCGTCATTATTCATCCAAAAGGGAAAAAGTTCCTCTCAAGCTTCAAGTCTCCAAGCTTTAAATCAAGTCTCCTAAGTCTTTTCCATTGAAGTGGGTTATCTTCACCCAATGTATGTGGGTTTCCAACAATGGGTTCCTTTCACCCTTGTGCCCAAAATCCCCAATTCTTATGTTAAATTATGAACTTATGAAATTAGGGTTCTTATCCAAAGTTGGGGAAAATTTATGAAATCAGTTTCTATGTGTAAATTCATAGTTTCTTACTGGTTATTCATGATTTAATTATGATTCCTTCATTGGTTTTAAAAGCCCAAGTATGAAAGTTAATTTCTAGCATGAACCCATGAAATTGCATGTTTTTAACAGAAAGATGGCATGATTAGATATCATGGCCTTTATGTATTTATGAAATTGCATGCCTATTTCTTCAAGTATGATTTAGAAAGAGAAGCATGTTTTGAGTTATGGCTTTGCTAATCACTATGAACTATGTTATGAAAGTTTCATGATAGCTGATGTGTTTTCATGCGTTATGAATAATATTTGGCATGAGAGTATGCCCTTATAAAGTTATGAGCTACATGTGCATGTTTTGGGAGTAGTACTTAGCACCGAGTGGACGGGGTGAGAGTGTCCTTAGTCCCAGAAACTACATTGCCAGCGTAGGTTATGATATGATATGATATGATATGTGCCTAAAAGGCTTATGAGAGTGGATCCACGTCTTTATGTATGGTGTCCTTGCCTTAGCGGGGCATAGGACAACTTTTCCAACTAGGGTTAGATAGTTGGGTATGGTGACTTGTTCCCCAGCAAGATTCAAAGTCAGCTTTGCTAACTAGGGTTATATAGTTAGATTCCATGTAGCTCACATGGTCTAATGTCGGTTATAAGAAACTCCCGTATGTATGTTCTTCATGTTTTCTAAGTTGTATGAAGTCTTTTATGAACTATGGTTTTAAGTTGGCTTTGGCCTCATAATTTAGCTTTTCGTTACGATTTCTTCTCTTGATACTCTATCATGTATGGATTATGTTTAAGCACATTTTTAAAGCACGTTTTATCATACTTATGCATTGCTCTCATACTTAGTACATTCCATAGTACTAACGCATATTGCGCTGCATCCTTGATGATGCAGATTTAGGTGCTCCTTCACAGATTCGTGGCTAGAGTTTTCGGCCACTCTCAGTTAGCTTGGGTGAGTCCTCATAGTTCGAGGGCTAGACTTTATTTTAGTTTATGTTCTTCCCTTTCAGATTGTTGAGTTAGTTGGGGTATTGTCCCATCAACTCTTTATGCTAGTCCGAGAGGCTTTTCAAACATAGATGTTGTTGGATGATCTTGAGTTGTATTTCCTTCTTTTGACTATCTATCTACGATTATGTTTCTTACTTTGGGTTTCCTTGTGATGCTTCCGCTATGTTTTCCTTATGTATGCTTGAGAATGCTATGAACAAGGGTTAACTTGGGATCCTTGTGGTCTCGAGTCACGTGTTACGTCTAAGGGATAACCTCGGGGCGTGACACTTACCCCTGGGCGTGCTACATTACTTTTCCATTCTAAGACTGGCTCACGTGGAAAATGAAATCTGACCAGCTTCGTACAATAATCAATATTAGCATAACAAGCTACCAACCAGTCCATACCAATAATAACATCGAAGTCTAGCATAGTCAATTTAACTAAATCAGCAGATGTGGGATGGTCATCAATTAACACCATACAGCCTCGATAGACACAACTAGCTATAATAGAGTCGCTAATAGGCATAGACACCTTAACTGACTGCGGCAACAACTCAGATTTCATGTTAAGATTACCAGCAATAAATGGAGCAATATATGAAAATGTAGAGCCAGGATCTATCAATGCGTAAATATCTTGAGAAAGTATCATAAATATACCTGTGACAACATCCGGGGATGCCTCTGAATTCTGTCGGCCTGTGAGAGGATAAAAGAGGTTTTGGTCACCGTTGGAACCTGAGGTCTCTCCTCTACCTCTCCCCCTAACACGGACCTGAGTAGACTGTGGGCCTAGTTGAAGGGGGTAGACTGAAGGTGAAGAGGCTGTAGTGGATCCTGAAGTCTGAGCTGGACCACCTCTGCCTAACCCTGGGCACCGGCTAATAAAATATCCTATCTGCCCATAGTGATAACATGCACCTGAACCTAGTCTACATTGCCCATTGTTTAGCTTACCGCACTATGTACATGGAGCGGTAGGCTACCTCATCTTCCCAGAACGCTCCTGCCAACGGCCCTCAGACTATCCTGAGCTCTTCCCAGGTCCTGATATAATGATCAAACTGCTGGCCTCGCATTTGTGGTGGAGCACTACCTGCTGGGCAGGGTGGACATCAAGGGAGTGGGGGCCTAAAATCACCCCGTGGCTCCCTATAATACCCTATAGTATGGGCCCTCTTACTTTGCTCCTTGTCCCTGTGAGTGTCCCGAATCCAGCGAGAAAGGTCCTCTGTAGTCTGAGCAAAAGCCTGTATGCAGGAAATATCTACATCATCCTGTATGGATGCTACCGTATAGTCTCTGATAAGATGATCCCCCAAACTAGCCACATAACAATGAACTCTGGCCCTCATGGTGCATACAATATCTGGTGCATACCTCGCCAAGGAATTAAACTTATGGCTATAATCTCTGACGCTCATATTCCCCTACCTCAAACTGATAAACTGATCAAGACGGGCCTCCCGAACCTCCCATGGAAAATAATGGGCCAGAAAGACCTCAGAGAAGTCATCCTACTCTACTGGCGGAGCATTAGGTCCTCTGGATCTCTCACATGCCTCATACCATAAGACGACTACAACACGTAGTTGAAAAGAAGCCAACTCCACAGCCTCGGTGATAGAGACATGCATCACCCTTAATACTCTATACACCTGGTTTATAAAGTCCTGGGGATCCTCGGTCAAACTAGATCCCATAAATAATGGAGAAGACAGATGAAGAAACTCTCATACCTTTGAGCTTTCTTCTTGATCTCTCCTAGCCTCTTCTCCCGACCCTAGTTCACGCTCATGAATAGCAACCATCCTAGTCAGCAACCGAACCGCCTCCCTCATCCCATGCTCCCCTGTCTCTGGTGGGGGAACAACAGGTGTTGGAGGTCTTGTGTCCTTAGCTATCTCAGGTACCAATGGAACTGGTGGGGCTGGGCAAACTGCATCTCCCCAAGCTTCAGCATGTGCCGGGGAAGAAGGAACTAGGGTGTGGGAGACTCACCGTGTGTCTCTAAGGGAACTCTATCCCTTTGACTCGGTGGGGAACGACTGGTACCTTTCCCCAGATTCATGCCTATATCTTGTTGTACCATCTCCTCAGCGTAGGTACTCTATCAGATAAGAAACACAAAGCATGATTTAGATGTCATATGTTCTTATAACTCCGCTCTATAGCACAATCTATCAATTGAAAGAAATGTAACCACTCCTAAATGCCCTGTAGCCTCCTGATTATAAGTGTGGTGCACAACACATCCATAAGAAAGACTCTAATAGACACAGCTTCTGGACTCCCTGGGACACGACCTGCTCTGATACCAAGTTTGTCACGCCCCAAATTAGAAGAGGTGTGACAGGCACTCGATACCTTATTCGATCGAGTTAGCCACTAAAACATACTAGCTGAATAAATTATGGGCCCAAGAAGTCGGGCAGCATAACATCTGAAATACCAATCCTGACTGTTAAGTTCATAACATGAATGACAACAAGTCATATAGACAAAGGTAGACAAGCCAAAAATAATAAAGTACTGGCTGGCCGATGAGGCCGCAACTGAAGACATACATAGATACATATACATACACGCCAAACCTATGGGTCTGGAGACTGGAAGCTACAATAAGAAACCCAATATACCATGTCCACAATATCCTCGAAGCGTGTCATAAGCACTGGTCAGGACAAGGCCCCGACTATACCCAAACTGTACACCAAAATTAAACACCCTCTGATAGCCCCAGGAAGAGGTGGAGCTACCAACTGACAGCTGAACCCCAAATCCTAGCAGATGGGTCGATCAGAATCCCTACCTGAACCTGCACGCACGAAACAAAATTTAGTGTCCCCAGGCAACGGGACGTCAGTACGAATAAAAGTGTACTGGTATGTAGGGCAGAGAGTGGAATCATAAATAGATACTATAAAAAGGGTAATAGAGATACCACCTGAAACTGAAACTCTGATAGCCTACATGGCCAATATCTAACCTTATAGAAATCAAATATGCATGGTATGCTCGCGTAATTGTATGTCGTGAATACATATATATAAATGCAAATGTATGTCATACACAACCAAGTGCTAGCAATCGTGGTGTCTTCCAGTAGCTAACCAGAATCATATCTACCAACTCATGGCCATCTGTGTCTCATACGTATAAATATAGGCAATAGGCCTTATACCAACCGATTATAGCTCGAGAGTTGAATGCATAGCATGTCATGTCATGGATGCGTAATGCACGTATGTCATCATAATTATGTTGCCAATCTTGGCCTTCTGGTACTCTTATTCTCATAATCTCATAATTACTTTCGTATAACATGTAAAAGCCTCGTAGAACCTCATGTACTTTTAGAATAAACTTGAATACTTAGTTTGACTTTTGAAAGGTAAATTAAACCTGAGGATGTTCATAAAGAGCTTAAAGTGCTTCACTTAGTTTCTATATATGTTTACTTAATAGTTTGTAAAGGAAAGTATTTCAAAAATCATGTCCTTTGGTAGTTTAAAAATACGAGATACATTTGAGAGTTTTGAAAATTGACATATTATTTTAAAGTTTTCTGAAAATCATTTTAGCAAGGAAGGAGGGCTGGTTGCGAATTCTTAAGTTTCCTTTGAAATCATTTTAAATCACAACACCCAAAGAAGAACAAGAACTCCTACATATGGACATATAGTTAAGGAAGCCGACAAAATGACATATAGAGGTCGAATATCCTATATAACCGAATGAGTGGAATATCATCAGAATAATACCACGAAAATACTTCAGCTGCAATCCTAATGACTTTCACAAAAGGTCTTACTAGCAGTAGAATAGTAAAATATCAAATTTGATGATTTTGGAATTTTCTAAAGTTCGGGCTCAAAGAAAGGACAACGCTTAGCCTTAACATACCTTTCCAACAAATGTCTGAATGCCCATAGTTCCTTCACGGAAGTTATTCCTTACGTCCTAAGCTTCACAAACACTATATACGCAGCTTATACACACCTAAAAATAGTTTATAATTGTTGACACTCAATTTTTGCCCTCCATATTCTAAATTAATTTTGAGCTTCTTCAATTTAAAACAATTTTGAAATAATTATTCCTATAAAACTAAATGTCCTCAAAATCAATTTTCATGCTAATCTTGTCATTCTAAGTAAGAATATATACTTTCTATATTTAATTACATTATATAGATATTTTTGGAAATGATTTTCGAGTAAAAATCGTGTTTAAATTAAGAAAGTTTTATTTTCCTTAAAAATGGATATTAATTGAATAATTAGTCTTTTAATTTTAAATAAAGTGGTTATGTTTTAAACAAAAGATGGTTATTTTTTACTTTGTTTTTAATTAAGGAAGCTCAAGTAATTAATTTTCATAAAGTTCGTCTATTTCAATTGTGATCGAATTTTATTAAATCTACTCAATTTGGCCATCTCTTAAGTTGAATTGGGCCACATTTGCATTTTCTAAACACCCCCTAATCCCCTTTGTTTCAGCCAACTTTCTAGCCCACTCCAATACCCAACCCGACCCACTTTGCTCTTAACAAATCCCTTTTTCCTCCATTTTACCCTCACCAGCAAACAACTACAACATCAACAGACCAAATGAACCCTAATCGATTTCCCCAATTTCCCTTCAATTCATACGAGTCCAGCGTGCATAGCACGAGGGGAAGATGGTGGAAGCTTCTAAAAACTGTGTGAACGGTAATTTCCACCTTATTTCATCTATATTTTCCAGATTTCCTTTTTGATTTTTTTCCCAAAACTATACAAATTCCTACACTATCCAGCTCACAGTCTTATCCTTTGAAGATTTTTGAATTTGGTCTTGTCCCACATCGAAATTTTTGCCCAAATTCCTCAGATTTTTGCACCTATATAAACCCCACTATTTCCTTGTTGTGGGTAAGGGTTTCTAGGGCTAAAATCAGTAAGACTTTTAATAGCTTGATTTTGGGCTAAGAATTTGCAACTTTTCCGGCTGGCTTTTGGCATCCTTGAGTTTCTTTGTAGAACCACTCTCTAGCTCAAAGGAGGCCAAAGGTTTTCAGTGAGGAAAATTCTATTCTGATGAGTTCAAAGTCGAAATTAAGTGGTGGAATCATCGTCAATTCGTTGTTCCCGTTCGCTGCTCCGCAAAAGGTAACAATCTGCTCCCTCTTTTATTTTTTTGCATTTACTTTTTATTTTTTGGTGTGTAGATTAGTTGGTGTGTTTAGAATTGGTGTTTAAGTTAACATAATCATGTAGATTAGTAGCTAAATACTGTGTTGTTTGTTGTTTTTTTTTGTGGATTTGAATTCTGTATTAGCTTGTTATATGTCTAGTTGTGTGAATTCACTTAATGGTTTAAATCCCTATCCCCTGGAGTAATCTCCTATTTGCAAAACAAGAACCAACATCCCAACGTCCATTTAATGTGTAATGACCCTCCAGGTCATTTTCCATTTTCTGTGCTTTTTGGCATTTCGAGCTTTCCCTCAGCGACTCTAGGTCATTTATGACTTGCCGGGACTGACGGTTCTATGCCCGGGCCGTTCGTTAGGTCGTTGTGCTCATTTCCCTATTTTAGATTTTAAAGTTGGTAAATCTTTGACTTCGGTCAACTTTCTTGGTTAACGTGCTCAAAATTGAATATCGACAGTTCCGTTGACTTTGGAACGGGGATTTTGGTCTAGTGGGAACATTGGTTTGGGCCTGAGTGCTTCCGGTTTAGTTTTGTGTGGCTTTGTGTGTTTTGGAGTCAGTTTGGCTGGTAGGGTTGACTTTGGTCAACATTCGGAGAATATGGCCTCGGATGGGAATTCCGTTAGCGTTATTAGCTCCAGAATATCAACTTTGGGCTACGGGGCCCTTTGGTTCGGGTCCCGAGACTTTCAGGCTCATTTTTGGGTTTTGAGTTTCAAGTTGGTTTTGGGCGTGGGACCCACTTTTTATCAAAATGATCTCCATTGGAAGTTTTGTCAATTCCATTGTGTCCGGAATGCCCTTTCTAGTAGGGTAGCATGGTTGGTTTATGTTTACGGGGTTCCGAATGAATCTCGAGGGTCCGTCGGAAGATTTTTGGACTTGGTCTTTTTGCTGGTTGCTGCATTAAGTTGCAGACAACTTTGCCCTTCGCGTTCGTGGGGACCCCATCACGTTCGTGATGGTCTAATTTCTTAACCATCGCATTCGCGAAGGGTTCTTTTTCGCTCACGATGTAGCCGACTGGGACCCGGCTCGGCTTCCTCTTTGCGAATGCAGCCTGGATCATCGCGAACACGATGGTTGGGCCGGCTGTTCTCAGCGAATGCGGGGGTCCGATCGCTATCGCGATCGCAATGAAGGACCCCTGACAGTTATATTAAGTCCCAAATTCGTTTTCTCCTTCAAAAATCCGATAAAACTCCATTGTTGAGGTCCAAGCTCCAAAGTTCCAGCTTCCTTGCTCAGTATCTTTCACCCGATAAGTTCCCCTGTCACCCCTCTCCTCGTTCTGTGTAAATTCTCATAATTCTTCCACTAAATTTCCTTGTTGCTAAATTCTTAGAGTTGGGGAAATCTTGTGGAATCTGATTTTTGGGGACTTCATACTCCTAAATTTGTGCAACTCATCTTCGTAACGTATTACTCCTATCAAGGTTGGTTTCCGCCTTTGAATTTTGAGTTTTTCCATTTTATTTCCGTGAATTAGTATCACTTCGGGACTGTTTTGGGCCCCGAATCGAGCTCCGTTCGAGCCCAAACTTTGGGCAAGGGTTCCTTAACCCACTGCGAGCATAAATGTGATTTTTGTTTTCTGTTTCATTATGCGGGCCCCGAGGGTCATTTTTTCGACTCGATTTTCAGCCCAATTTTCCGTATAGCAATACGGGTGTTATTATTCTCGTCTTGACACCTAGTTTATGTTCTTGATATCATGGCAGCTTTCTGAGGCTGTTCGGAAGGGGAAGGCACATGAGTGACGATTCGTGCTTGTAGTTCGGCCCCGAGGTAGGTTACGGTTTGCCTTCTAGACTAAGTTAGTTAGGTCTTATATATTTATATGTTACTGGAATGCTAGGTTGAACTTTAGTGGACTTTAGGCTTTAATCCTGGTTATCATATTAATTGGCCATTTCGAGTTTTTAGCACTAAGACTGTATGTTATCCTTAGCCTAGGAGATTGTTTCTTCTATGTGACTAGTCTAAGACCCTTAGCATGCTTTTAGGAGGCTTTAGAGGTTGAATAGAGCTTGCCCATTGTTTTCCACTTTTATTTTCCACTTTACCGCTTTATTCTATCATTATATATAACTGTGGGCCCGAGGCCATGGCTAAAATTTGGATGGATTCCAGGTCAGTTCTCTTGTTTTGGAGGGTACTTTTGCCCTGTTTGATCTGATGATGTGATTATTCCTCTGCTTGCGAACATTCATACTCATATCGCATGGCATATCATTGGTACAGTACGGGAATAATTTTTCAAAGGCTTTTGGGTTTGAAAAGAGGTTTTTCTACTGTTGTGATGGATTTTGGACTAGATCGAGTTCTTTTGAGTATCACCTTGGTCTACTATTTTTTGTATATAAATATGTAGTCCGATGCGGTATTCCGGACCCCCAATGCGTTATTCCGGGTATTTTACTTTCTCATTTATATACATATTAGTCCGATGTGGTATTCCGGATCCCCGATGCGTTATTTCGAGTATTTTATTATTTCATATATATATATATATGCATATTCCAATGCGGTATTCTGGGCGCCTGATGCGGTATTCCGGGTTTATATTATATTACATTCATATATGCATCATCGTGCATCATATTAAATTTGCTTTGGCATGTGGATGGACTCTGGTTTGGCTTGATGTTGTTTACCTTTTCTCTTTTTATTTATTGGCATGTCTCCGGCTTTATAACTATATTTAGGAGGATCCATTTATATTAGCTGCTTTCCTGTAATATATATTTATATATTCTCTTTTTGCGCTCGGTCGGCCTATGATGCCTACTGAGTACCTGTTGTCTTGGTACTCATACTACACTCTGCATCTCTTTTTCTGATGCAGCACCTAGTATGAGCCACCCTCGTTTATCTCCTGTCGTTCGAGGCCCATTGTTGTTTGATCGCGGTGAGCTCCCGATGCTTTTGGAGACTTTACTTTCTTTCCATCTTGTAATTCCTGTCTATATTTTGTATTTTGGATAGACAGATGTTATTGTATAGCTACTCCTTACTTTTGTCTCTCTTGTACTAGTGACACCAGGTCCGGGTTGGTGTTCGAGTTGTTTTGTCTTTTTTGGTCACTTTAGGGCCATTTTTTGTATATTGTGTACATTGGTATGTATATATATGCTTTGGCCCTATCTTTTGCTATTTCTTCCGCTTCCCTTTAGTTAAATTATTATTTATTACTTTTCGCGTGTTTGGGATAGGCTTGTCTACCAGGAGGTTATGTAGACGTTATCATGGCCCGATTTTGGGTCGTGATAGAGTGGTGTCAAAGCTTTAGGTTCACCAGTCTCACCGGTACAAGAGCAAGTGTCTAGTAGAGCCTCGTGGATAAGGTACGATGACGTTCGTATCCTATCTGCGAGGGGCTATAGGACATTCCTTAGTAAAGGCTTCATTTTGTTTGATTCTTTATCGTGCTTACTTGACTTGATCAACTCCTAAGTATATTTGTTTCACTCCTTCTCAGATGGTTCAGATGAGATATTTAGTGGGTGAGGACGAGGCCCCTGCCCCTGCAGTTAGAGCCCCAACCAAGGGACGGGGTAGAGGTCGACCCAGAGGTTGAAGCAGGGCACAGGCTGTGGCATCAACTCGGGCCTGGGCTAGATCACCATCACCAGAGCCTGAGGTTAGAGAGAATGAGGTTCAATATGAGCCGGAGCATGTAGGGCCAGCCCAACATCCGACAGGTTTTGTAGCTACTCCAGTATTATAGGACACCTTGGTTCGATTATTGGGATTTCTAGAGGGTATGACTCCACCAGACGCTTCGTCGAGCACTCCGATTGGTTCTTAGGTTTAAGGTGAGGCTCATACTTCAGCTCAAGCGATAGCACAGGGTTCAGGAGCGCATCCTGTTACTGCAGCTCACAGATTTGAGGTACTATCGGTCCCTGCAGTTGCTCCCCTCTTCCAGTCGTGCTAGTTATGTCTTCTGAGGAGCAGAAGATGCTTGGTAGGTTCTTGAGATTGGGTCCTTTGAGGTTTTCAGGTGCTTCTAGGGAGGATGCGCACGAGTTTCTGACTAGCTGCCAGGAGAAGTTACATAATTTGGGGTTAGTTGAGTCTCATGGAGCCAATTACACCGCGTTTCAGCTGGATGATCCAGCGAAACAGTGGTGGAGGTCATATGTTGCTTGTAGACCGGCCGGGTCACCTTCGCTTACTTGGGATCAGTTCTCCGCAGCTTTTCTGGAGAAGTATGTACCACGTAGCATAAGGGAGCGTCTGATGGATCAGTTTTCTGGGTTGGAGCAGGGCTCCATGACTATGTTTGAGTATGAGGTTCATTTCCACCAGCTGTCAGACACGTCACTATGATTCTGCCCACCAAGCACGAGAGAGTACACCGGTTTGTTTGGGGTTTGACCTTGCACCTCCACTTGGCAACAGGGGGTATGGTAGCGTCGGGTCAGTCTTTTCTAGAGATAGTTGATCATGCCCGTACTATTGAGGGTTAGTTCGCGAGGCCTAAGGGGGCAGCGATAGGAGGCCCCGCCATCAGGGCAGTTTCAGTAGTTCATAGGGCCGTGGTAGGGACTACTATGGTAGAGGTCAGCACCAGCAGCGTTTCCAGCTGAGCCAGCTTGTTCAGGCAGCATTACAGACTACTAAGGGTCAGAGTAGCCAGAGTCTCATTCCTGCTTCCCAAGGTAGTCATTCAGGGTCTACAGGTCGTGGTGGTCATTCTGATTCGGTCGGGTCTTCACAGCGGAGTACACATGGTCGGGGTTTTTATGAGTATGGCGAGATAGGCCAATTTGCTAGAGAGTGCCCGTTGGTAGAGCATCCTACGCTATAGGATCCGTTGGTTCAGGCCCCCAGGGCTCCAGCACCTCTAGCTAGAGGCGGTTCACAGGGTAGTAGGGGTGGTCCCCAGGGCACTAGAAATGGCCTTTTGTCTGGTAGGTCAGGTGGTCGTGGCAGTCAGGGCCACATGTATGCAGTTCCGTGCTGGACAGAGGCTGAGGTTTCAGATGTTGTGATCACAGGTACGATCTCCATTTGTCATCAGTCTGCTTCTACTTTGTTTGACCTGGGGTCTACATTCTCGTATATATCTGCTTATTATGCTACTCTTCTGGGGTATGCTTGTGAGTCCTTGTCTATGCCTTTGCGTGTATCTACTCCTGTAGGTGATTCTTTAGTAGTGGATCAGGTGTATCGAGCTTGTGTGGTGACTATCTTGCGGTATGACACCTAGGTAGACTTGGTTGTCCTTGGTATGGTTGATTTTGATGTGATCTTGGGCATGCATTGGTTGTCTCCTTATCATGCGATCTTGGATTGCTTGGCCAAGACTGTTACTCTTTGTATGCCTGGTATCCCTCCTATCATATGGTAGGGAGCGGATAGCCACATGACGAGGGGAGTTATATCTTTCCTGAGCGCCCAGCGGTCGGTTGGAAATGGGTGCTTAGCTTATCTTGCCTACGTATGTGATACTAGTGCCACCACACCTCCTCTTGAGTCAGGTCTTGTGGTTTGCGAGTATTTGGATGTGTTTCCTTCCAATCTTCTGGGTCTTTATCCTGATCATGACATTGATTTTGGTATCGATGTCTAGCCGGGCACCAAGCCCATTTCTATTCTGCACTATCAGATGGCACATGCAGAGTTGAGAGAGCTTAAGGACCATCTCCAGGATCTGTTGAGTAGAGGGTTCATCAGGCCTAGTGTGTCTCCGTGGGGTGCTCCGGTTCTATTTGTGAAGAAGAAGGATGGGTCTATGCGTATGTGTATCGACTACAGGCAATTGAATAAGGTGACAATTAAGAACAGATATTTGATGCCGCGTATTGATGACTTGTTTTGATTTTTTGCTCCTTAGGAAAGGGGATAGAGGTCTGTGTAAAGACTGCAAGGTAATATCGAGTGAGAACCTGTCGACCCAGCATAAGCTCTTGGTGATGGACTTGGAGATTAGGCAGGTAAGAAAGAAGAAGAGGGTGGATGATCGGCCGAGAATTAAATGGGGTAGCTTGACTATGGGTAGTGCCCTAGAAATAGGGGAGAAGTTGATGACCTCGGGGGCGTCGGATAGCAGAGGGGATGCGGATAGTATGTGGGAGGCAACTTCCAGCTGCATAAGGGAGACAGCTAGTGAGGTCTTAGGTGTCTCAAGAGGCCGCTCTGATAAGCATCGAGGGGATTAGTGGTGGAATGGAGAAGTAAAAGGGAAGGTGGAGGCAAAAAAAAGGGCGTACGCGAAGTTGGTTGAAAGTAAGGATGAGGAGGAGAAGCGAAAGAATAGGGAGGAGTACAAGATAGCTAGGAGAGAGGCTAAGTTGGCAGTTATGGCTGCTAAGACTGCAGCTTTCGAGAGCTTATACGCTGCTTTAGAAGGTATAGGTGGAGATAAGAAGTTGTATAGGCTAGCCAAGGCTAGGGAGAGGAGGGCCCGGGACCTTGATCAGGTGAAGTGCATCAAAGATGAGGATGGTAAAGTGTTGGTAAAGGATGTGCTCATTAGGAATAGATGGCAGACTTACTTTCATCGGCTCCTAAATGAAGAGGGCGACAGAGGCATTGTGTTGGGAGAGTTAGAGCATTCGGAGAGGCGTTGTGACTATGGCTATTGTAGGAGTTTTAGGGTAGAGGAGGTGAGAGGTGTTATTCGTAGGATGCATAGGGGTAGAGCGGTCGGACCTGATGAAATTCCGGTGGATTTTTGGAAATGTACGGGCAGCGTAGGGATGGAATGGCTGACGGGGTTGTTCAATGTTATTTTCAGGACGGCGAAGATGCCCGGAGCTTGGAGATGGAGCACGATGATTCCATTGTACAAGAATAAGGGTGACATCCAAAATTGCAACAACTATAGGGGTATCAAGTTGTTGAGTCACACCATGAAGGTTTGGGAGAGAGTTGTGGAGTTGAGGTTAAGAGGAATTGTGACTATTTCTGAGAATCAGTTCGGTTTCATGCCAGGATGGTCGACTGCTGAGGCTATTCATCTCGTGAGGAGATTGGTGGAGCAGTATAGGGAGAGGAAGAAGGATTTGCATATGGTGTTTATAGACCTAGAAAAGGCTTACGACAGAGTTCCCAGGGAGGTTCTTTGGAGGTGCTTGGAGGTCAGGGGGGTACCCATGGCATACACTAAGGTGATTAGGGACATGTACGATGGCGCAAAGACTCGAGTTAGGTCAGTGGGGGGAGATTCTGAGCATTTCCCTGTGGGGATGGGATTGCACCAGGGATCGCCCCTTAGCCCCTTTTTATTTGCCTTGGTGATGGATGTGTTGACGCGGCAAATTCAAGGCGAGGTGCCATGGTGTATGTTATTTGCGGACAACATAGTTTTGATTGAGGAGACACGCGAAGGAGTTAACGACAAATTGGAGGTTTGGAGAAAGACCCTGGAGTCTAAAGGGTTTAGGTTGAGCAGGACCAAGACGGAATATGTGGAGTGCAAGTTCAGTGAGGTGACATATGTGACCGACGTGGAAGTGAGGCTTGACACGCATGTCATTCAAAAAAGAGATAGCTTCAAGTACCTTGGGTCTATTATCTAGGGTAATGGTGAGATTGACGAGGATGTGACCCATCGGATTGGTGCAGGGTGGCTGAAATGGCGGCTCACATCCGGGGTCTTGTGTGATAAAAAGGTGCCTCTCAAACTGAAAGGCAAGTTCTACAGAGTAGCAGTTAGACCGGCTATGTTGTATGGGGTGGAGTGTTGGCCGGTCAAGAACTCTCACGTTCAGAAGATGAAGGTGGTTGAGATGAGGATGTTGCGCTGGATGTGTGGGTTTACTAGGAGGGATAGGCTTAGGAATACGGATATTCGAGAGAAGGTGGGAGTGTCTTCCGTGGAAGATAAGATGCGGGAAGTGAGGTTGCGATGGTTTGGGCATGTGATGAGGAGAGGCGTAGAGGCCCCTGTGCGGCGGTGTGAGAGGCTGGCTATGGATGGATTTACGAGAGGTCGTGGTAGACCGAAGAAATATTGGAGAGAGGTGATTAGGTGGGATTTGGTACAGTTGCAGCTTACCGAGGACATGACCTTATATAGGAAGGTGTGGAGGGCTCAGATTAGGGTTGTAGGTTAGTAGGTTGGTTGGTTTCTTTGTAGGGAGGAGTGCGGGGTTTTGTTGTCTTTTTAGTAGTTGAAAGGCTACACTTGTAGCTTTTGTTTCTTCTGCGCCGGCTACTTGCTAGTGCCTTGTGTAGTTAGATTTTTATATTATTTTGTTGTAGTATAGTTTTGTATTTATCTGTTGTTTTGTTTATTGGTTTTATCTCCTGGATTGCTTTGAGCCGAGGGTCTATCGGAAACAGCCTCTTTACTTCATTCTGGGGTAAAGGTATGGTCTGCGTACATCTTACCCTCCCCAGACCCCACTTAGTGGGAATATACTGGGTATGTTGTTGTTGTATTGATGAATTGTTTGATCAGCTACAGGGTGAAGCCATGTTTTCTAAGATAGATTTGAGGTCTGGTTATCACCAGTTGAGGATTAGGGCTGAGGATATCCCAAAGACTGCATTTAAGACTCGATACGACCATTATGAGTTCCTGGTCATGTCTTTTGGGTTGGCTAATGCCCCAGCAACATTTATGGAGTTGATGAACCGTGTGTTCAATGCCTACCTGGATTCATTCGTGATTGTGTTTATCGATGACATTCTGATTTATTCGAGGAGAAGAGTGGAGCATGAGCAGCATCTTAGATTGGTACTTCAGACCTTGAGAGACCGTCAGTTATATGCCAAATTCACCAAGGGTGAGTTTTGTCTTGAATCTGTGGCATTCTTGGGGCACGTGGTGTCTAAGGATGGGATTATGGTGGATCTGGTGAAGATTGCAGCAGTTCGTGATTGGGCTAGGCCTACTTCTCCTACCGAGGTCCACAACTTCGTTTGGTTAGCAGGTTATTATAGACGGTTTGTGGAGGGATTTTCTTCGATAGAAGCTCTGTTGACTATATTGACTCAGAAGAATGTTCCCTTCCAGTGGTCAGATGAGTGTGAGGCGAGCTTTCTGAAGCTCAAGGCCTTATTGACTTTAGCTCTGATTCTTACACTTTCGATCGAGGTTTAGGGTTTCACCATATATTATGATGCATCAGGTATTTGTTTGGGTTGTGTGTTGATGCAGCAGGGTTGGGTTATTACATATGCCTCCAGACAGTTGAAGGTTCACGAGAGGAACTACCCCACACATGACTTGGAGTTAGCTGTGGTTATCTTTGCGTTGAAGATGTGGAGGCATTATCTTTATGGCGTGCATTGTGAGATCCTTACTGACCATCGTAGTCTTCAGTACATTTTCAGCCAGAAGGATCTAAATTTGAGGCAGCATAGGTGGTTGGAGTTACTGAAGGACTATGACATTTCTATCCTCTATCATCCAGGCAAGGCAAACGTGGTAGCGGATGCCTTAAGCCGGAAGGCAGTGAGTATGGGTAGTTTGGCTTTTTTAGCTATGGAGGAGCGATATTTAGCTTGGGACATTCAGTCCTTGGCTAATAGGTTGGTTTGACTTGACATTTTTGAGCCGGGCCGTATTCTTGCTTGTGTTGAGGCTAGGTCTTCCTTGTTGGAGCAGATTCGAGCACAACAGTTTGATGATGCAAGATTGAGGATCATTCATGACAAGGTGTTGAGTGGTGAGGCTAGGAAGGTGACTTTAGATTCGAAGGGTGTTCGGAGGATCGAGGGTCGTATTTACATTCCTAGAGTTGGTGACTTGGTCAGATTGATATTGGAGGAGGCTCATTGCTCAAGATATTCCATTCATCCTGGGGCAGCTAAGACGTATCGTGACTTGAGGCAGCACTACTAGTGGTGTGGGATGAAGAGGGATATTTTGCCTTTCGTATCCAGGTGCTTGAACTGTCAGTAGGTGAAGTTCAAGCACCAGAGGCCAGGTGGTTTATCACAGAGGCTACCCATTCCGTAGTGGAAGTGGGAGCGTATATCCATGGACTTTGTATTCGGATTGCCACATACCTTGCAAAGGTTTGATTCTATTTGGGTTATCGTGGATAGGTTCACGAAGTCTGCTCACTTTTTGCCAGTTCAGACTTCCTACAGTTCCAAGAGGTTGGCCCAGATCTATATTGGAGAGATTATCCATTTGCACGGGGTACCAATTTCTATCATTTCTGACCGAGGTACTCAGTTCACTTCGCACTTTTGGCAGTCTATTCAGAGAGAGTTGGGTACTAGAGTTGAGCTTAGCACTGCCTTTCATCCGTAGACACGACCAGTCAGAGCGTACCATTCAAGTTCTGGAGGATATGTTGCAAGCCTGTGTTATTGATTTCGAGGGTCAGTGGGACCAGTGTTTAGCCTTGGCAAAGTTTGCATATAATAATAGCTACCATTCCAGCATTCAAATGGCTCCGTTCGAGGCTTTATATGGTAGGCGGTGTAGATCTCTTGTGGGTTGGTTCGATGCTTTCGAGGTTAGGTAGTGGGGTACCGACTTGCTTCATGATTCTATGGATAGAGTTTGGGTTATTCAGGAGAGACTTTGTACTGCCCAGAGCAGGCAGAAGAGTTATGCTAACCGGAGAGTTCGAGATCTTGAGCTTATGGTTGGTGAAAGTGTATTCCTTTAGGTGTCGCCCATGAAGGGCGTGATGTGGTTCGAGGGAAGGTAAAGCTCAGTCTGAGGTTTACTGGTCCATTTGAGATCCTTCACCGTATTAGAGAGGTTGCTTATGAGTTGGCCTTGCCTCCTGCTCTTTCTAGTGTCCATCCGGTGTTTCATGTTTCTATGCTGCGGTGGTACATCCCGAATGAGTCTCACGTGCTTCAGTTGGAGTCAGTTCAGTTGGATGAGTCCTTACCCTTTGAAGAGGAGCCTGTTGCTATTTTGGACAGGCAGGTTGGGTAGTTGAGGTCCAATGAGATTCCATCAGTTAAGGTTCAGTGGTGGCATCGCCCTGTCGAGGAGGCTACTTAGGAGATCGAGACCGACATGCGGACCCATTATCCTCATCTTTTTGAGTCTTCAGGTACTATCCTTATTCTAAATTTCGCGGACAAAAGTTCTTTTAGTAGTGGATGTTGTAATGACCCTCCAGGTCATTTTCCATTTTCCGTGCTTTTCGGCATTTCGAGCTTTCCCTCAGCGGCTCCAGGTCATTTATGACTTGCCAGGACTGACGATTCAGTGTCTGGGCCGTTCGTTAGGTCATTGTGGCCATTTCCCTGTTTTAGCTTTTAAAGTTGGTAAATCTTTGTCTTTGGTCAACTTTCTTGGTTAACGCACTCAGAATCAAATTTTGACCATTTCGTTGACTCTGGAACGGATATTTTGGTCTAGTGGGACCATTGGTTTGGGCTCTGAGTGCTTCCGATTTGGTTTTGTGTGGCTTTATGTGTATTGAGGTAAGTTTGGCTGGTAGGGTTTATTTTGGTCAACATTCGGAGAAGACAGCCTCGGATGGGAATTCCGTCAGCGCCTTAGCTCTGGAATGTCAACTTCAGGCTAGGGGACCTTTGGTTCGGGTCCCGAGGCTTCTGGACTCATTTTTGGGTTTTGAGTTTCAAGTTGGTTTTGGGCGTGGGGCTCACTTTTCATCAAAACAATCTTCGTTGGGAGTTTTATTCATTCCATTGAGTCCAGAATGTCATTTCTAGTAGGGTAGCATGGTTGGTTTGTGTTCACGGGTTTTTGAATGAATCCCAAGGGTCCGTCAAAAGTTTTTTGGACTTGGTGTTTTTGCTGGTTGCTCCATTAAGTTGCAAACAACTTTGCTTTTCGCATTCGCGGGGATCCCATCACGTTCGCGATGATCTAGTTTCTTGACCATCGTGTTTGCAAAGGGTTCCTTCACGTTCGCGATGTAGTCGGCTGGGACCCGGCTCGGCTTCCTCTTCGCGAACGCATCCTAGACCATTGCAAATGCGATGGTTGGGCCGGCTATTCTTCGCGAACATGGGGGTCCGGTCACGATCGCGATGAAGGACCCCTGGCAGTTATATTAGGTCCCAACTTCATTTTCTCCTTCAAAAATCCGATAAAACTCCATTGTTGAGCTCCAAGCTCCAAAGTTCCAGCTCCCTTGCTCAGTATCTTTCACCCGGTAAGTTCCCTCGTTACCCCTCTCCTCGTTCTGTGTAAATTCTCGTAATTCTTCCACTAAATTTCCTTGTTGCTAAATTCTTAGAGTTGGGGAAATCTTGTGGAATCTTATTTTTAGGGAATGCATGCTCCTAAATTTGTGCAACTCATCTGCGTGACGTATTCCTCCTATCGAGGTTGGTTTCCACTTTTGAATTCCGAGTTTTTCTGTTTTATTTCCGTGAATTAGTAGCACTTCAGGGCTGTTTTGGGCCTCGAATTGAGCTCCGTTCACAACCAAATTTTAGGCATGGGTTCCTTAATCTATCGCGAGCATAGTTGTGATTTTTGTTTTCTATTTCGTTGCGCAGGCCCCGAGGGTCATTTTTCCAACCCGATTTTCAGCCCGATTTTCCGTATAGCAATATGGGTGTCATTATTCTCGTCTTGACACCTAGTTTATGTTCTTGATAGCGTGGCAGCTTTCTGAGACTGTTCGGAAGGGGAAGGCACATGAGTGATGGTTCGTGCTTGCAGTTCGGCCCTGAGGTAGGTTACGATTTACCTTCTAGACTGAGTTAGTTAGGTCTTATATATTTATATGTTACTGGAACGCTAGGTTGAACTTTAGATGGACTTTAGGCTTTAATCCTGGTTATCATATTAATTGGCCATATTGGGTTTTTAGCACTAGGACTATATGTTATCCTTAGCCTAGGAGCTTGTTTCTTATGTGTGCCTAGTCTAAGACCCTTAGCATGCTTTTAGGAGGCTTTAGAGGTAGAGTAGAGCTTGCCCGTTGTTTTTTGCTTTTATTTTCCGCTTTACTGCTTTATTATATCGTTGTATGTAACTGTGGACCCGAAGCCATGGCTAGGATTTGGATGGATTCCAGGTCAGTTATCTTGTTTTGGAGGGTACTTTTGCCCTGTTTGATCTGATGATGTGATTATTCCTCTACTTGCGAACATTCATACTCATATCACATGGCATATCATTAGTACAGTACATGAATAATTTTTCAAAAGCTTTTGGGTTTGAAAAGAGGTTTTTCTACTGCTGTGATGGATTTTGGACTAAATCGAGCTATTTTGAGTATCACCTTAGTTTTTGAGAGGGAAAGAGGAAACACTATTTTTTGTATATAACTTTAAAGTCCGATGCGGTACTCCGGACCCCCAATGCGTTATTTTGGGTATTTTACTTTCTCATTTATATACATATTAGTCCGATGCGATATTTCAGACCCCCGATGCGTTATTCTGGATATTTTATTATTTCATATATATATATGCATAGTCTGATGCGGTAATTCGGGTGCCCGATGTGGTATTCCGGGTTTATATTATATTGCATTCATATATGCATCATCGTGCATCACATTATATTTGCTTTTGCATGTGGATGGACTCTGGTTTGGCTTGTTGTTGTTTCCCTTTTCTCTTTTTATTTATTGGCATGTCTCCGGCTTTATAACTAAATTTAGGAGGATCCCTGTAGAGTTAGCTGCTTTCCTGTAATCTATATTTATATATTATCTTTCTGCGCTCGGTCGGCCTATGATGCATATTGAGTACCTATTGTCTTGGTACTCATACTACACTCTGTATCTCTTTTTCTGATGCAGCACCTAGTACGAGCCACCCTCGTGATCTCCTATCATTCGAGGCCCGTTGTCGTTCGGATCGCGGTGAGCTCCCGGTGCTTTTGGAGACTTTACTTGCTTTCCATCTTGTACTTCCTGTCTATATTTTGTATTTTTGATAGACATAGGTTATTGTATATCTACTCCTTACATTAGTCGCTCTTGTACTAGTGACACCAGGTCCGAGTTGGTGTTCAGGTTGTTTTGTCTTTTTCGATCACTTTAGCTCCATCTTTTGTATATTGTGTACGTTGGTATGTATATATATATATATGCTTTGGCCCTATCTTTTGTTATTTCTTCTGCTTCCCTTTATTTAAATTATTATTTACTGCTTTCCGCGTGTGTGGTACCGGGGAGTTATGTAGACGCCATCATGGCCCGATTTCGGGTCGTGACATAATGTTCTTCATTGTTCAGTTGCAAGCATGAATTTACCTTTTCCATGATTCCCTTCATATTCCCCTTTCTTCATCTTATTATGTTATGTTGGCGATTTCAAGTAAATTAGCTTAACTCGATTTTGATTGGATTTCTAATGTCATCTCCGCTTTGAATAAATGACACGGTCATATGAAATAGCTAAAAGAGTCTCTTTGTTTTCTATGTATCAATTTCTTTTATAGTTACCTTCACCAGTTGACGTTAAATGAATATGAACATCTAGAACTTATCCTTGAAGGAGTTAATTATAAACTTAGTTCCTACTTAGCTCAACTTAGTCATATTGAGCTTATTTGCGTGCTTACGTGAGTTTACTAGAAGTAATTAGCTCATTCATGTCATCTCGAAATCAAGATTGAATTTTTGGTTAGTGAACTTAAGGAGTTTAGTTTTCTTTCTAAAGCAATCATCGTCTTATTACCTAATTAAGGAGCTCAAGTTGCTGAAGTTTAAGCGAACTCATTTTGATATGCACTAGTTTCTGTTAGTTGCTGTTATGTTTGAGTTGCTGCTGCCTATTTGTTACTATCTATCATAATTTTATTATTTAGGACAGATTCGAGGCTAAATAATTGTGAACTTAAGGTGTTGTTTGCAGTTCTTATTTTGCTAAATGAATTTACCAAGGGTACTTTTTTTTGGGGAATTTAAGCTTAAGCTTATCTCTTATGTGTTGCTTAACATCCATATAAGCACTTGGAAACAATAAATTACTCGAGGAAGTTTTGTTCATAATCTGCATATTTTCTTCTTTTCATTATTTGTTAGTATTAATCGAGGATCTCAAATAATGTTATGCTAATTTCCTTTTCTTATCTTCTTTTACATGTGACATCCGACGAGTCCAAATGGACTCCCGTTCCCTTGCATTCGTATCCTCTCCAAGTCAACCTTCGTCAAGCCATTGAAATAGAAGAGAACATAATGCCAAGGCCTAAATATCATAGTAGCAACGGAGCAAGAAATGGGCTAAACAGCCTAAACAAATAGCAAGAGCAGCAGCTCGTGAAAGAGCCAACTTAGGCTCAACTCTGTTTCTCTTCTCACTTCCTTTTGTTTATTCATTCAATTGTTTATTTAAATAATTAGTACTTCTAACACTTTTTCAACTTAGATGAATCCTCTGGAGTTATATTAATTTATTTTATCAAGATTGGTGATCGGAAAGACTTTTTAATCTCATAATTATTTTACTTAAATTTGAATTCATTTAGGCAAATATCAAGCTTCGAGAATAACTTGAGAATTTCTTATATTCTTTCATAGTTATTTAGGAGTTCTATGATGATTTAAACTTTATGAGAATAGTTCGAGGATTTTCTATATCCTTTCGTAGCTATTAAATAAAGTTTAAGAATTGGGTTTACTTTTAACTCAAAGTTTTAAATTGGATAAAATTGTTAAGTTAAAATTATTTTGAAACTATGACGTTTAATTTGTTTCATCATTTGGAATAAAATACGAATGTTTAAGTGAAGAATAAATTCTACTCATTTTTAAATAAAGATTTTCACAAAAAACCAAAATAAAAGAACTTTTTTAAAAATTTAGCCAAATATTTTAAATCCGTCGGGAACTACACTTTGTGGATTTTCGAAAGTGCCTAACACCTTCTTTCGAATTTAACTTGAACCCTTACCCTTTCTCTGATTTTTAATAAAAGGTTTTTTTCGAAAAAAAATACCTAAAAATGGTTTCTTAATTTTCCTAAAATTAAGTGGCGACTCTCTTTAAACTATTTTTTTTTCAAAATCAAATAAATGATAATTTTCGCCACGAAGTTACGAAGTAGTTTTTGAATTATTTGAAAACGAACGTAACAGGATGGCGAATCTTCTGAGGATTCATCTAGGTTCTAACCAAAGGGATTTTATTTGTTTGGCTAACTTTTACTTGCAATAATTGTTAATTTTTGCAATTATGTGTTTAAATTTCAAGAGTATTATTGTCATTGCATTTCATAGCATTTTCTGCCACATGACATACAATTTTATTTATGTTCAAGGGAAGTTCATGATCTCGTGGCCTCTTTTTACAAATGACACTTTCTCGAAAATATGATAGTTTACGGGTACGTTATGCGTCCAATGGCTATCATATTTTCAACTCAAGTTATCCGCTTGGGACTCGGTCTATTTCAAAAGATCACTCTTAGACACCTAGCGTAGAGCTAAACAAAAACTCATATTTAGGCATTGGCCTAGGATGACCCAATACCCAAGAGGTATTGGGTCCATTTGAGACCACCTTGCGTCTAATTGGCCCCCGGCCGATAAAAGACAATCATCCAACTATTTGATAAATTTGAAGGATATATATGCCAAATTGTACGAACCATTGTTCCTCGGGATTGAGAATTTATTAGTTTATAAATAGTTTCTTTTATTGTAAGTCAAAAGAAGATCTTTATCCGAAAGGCGTTCAAAAATGTCAAGAAGTTCAAGAACGGACGACCTCCAAGGCGGTTTAGTTTAGGATTGTTCCCCTACGCAGGATTGATATTATTTATTTCCCCTTTTCCTGATTCTGTATCCCCATTTAGTTCATTCATAAGATTTGTATAATACGTTTTTTTAAGGCAATGGGACGTGTTACAAGCGGCATATACATCCTTCAAACGTTAGGCTTACCTTTGGCTTAAAAGGTCACATATATGTTAGGACGCGTTATATATTGTTTATGTGCTAAATGTTACATAATTTGCTTCTTTCATGCTTTTTTGACTTGTGTGATTAAAATTCACATGTTTTGCTTTAAACGTGACTAGTCCATTATTCTATTCCAAGTATGAAAGAAAGCCTCCAAGGGTCTTCAAGCCATTAGCAAAATCACTGACTCAACTTTATTAAAGGTTGAAAGAAGATGGGATACTTCACCCAGTAGAAGCAAAGCCGGTGAATACTTCAGCCAATTGGTATGATCTGAGTAAATGGTGTGCTTACCATTCTGGAGTTGTTGGGCACGATACTGAGAAGTGTATCACCCTGAAACATAAAATCCAAGACTTGATTGACGACAAGGTGATAACACTTGCAGAAGCTCCAGCAAATGTGAACAACAATCCATTGCCAAATCACAAGAAGTAACTCTTTTCATGATCAGTTGCGAAGAAGAATGAAGTTTTCTCGAAGTCGCACTTTTGGCGTCCTTTGATTTTATGTTATCATTTTATTTCCTTGTATTCGCACTTTATCATTTTATCTCCTTGTAATTGTACCTTATGTTTTGATTTCCTTGTAATCGCACTTCTACTTGTAATGTGAACTACGTTCAACCTGATCTCCCTAGTGGAATACGTAGGCGGCCTATTCGGCTTCGGTCACGTTATCAGAAAAATTTAAATTTCCTTTGTTTTATGTTGGAACTACGTTTGACCTGATTTCTCTAGTGGAATATGTAGGCGCCACACTGGCTCGGTCATAATCCCGGTAAGATTTCCATTTCCCTCTATAGTGGAAACTGGGGTAGAATTTTTGAGAGGATCTCAAAAATTTGCTAGAAGAAGATCTTCTCCAACAAGTCAGAATTGGAGATCACATTAAAGCATGCAACCGGGCAGAATTTTTGAGAAGATCTCAAAAATTCTACAAAGTTTGACATTTGAAACTAAAGTTTGGTGAAGCTGCAACTGAGGCAGAATTTTTGAGATGAATCACAAAAATTCCATATTAAGCGATAACAGAATCTACAAAGAAATTCAAGAGTTTTCTGTGTCTTAGACTGAGGCAGAACTTTTTAGGAAGGTCCTCAAAAATTCCATCAAAACTGCATTTCAAGACCAGAAAAGTGTGCAAATCAAGTATAAGAAGGAGCACCAGGAGAGCAAGGCAAAACCAACACGAATCAGTCTCTCAAAACTAAGAATTTTTTTTTGGTTGCAGGAAAAATAAAGTCACAAAATTGACAATGTCAAGATCACCAAGCATGATAGAAAATAATGATGGACCCATTGCGGCCTTGGATAAATATCCAGATGACTTCTCTTTTCACTTTACCTCCTAATTTATTCCTATCGCTTTATTATAATCTTAACACTTTCTCTAAACTTTGTAGGAAAACTGATCGGGTACAACGACTAGGATTTGGAGATATCATTTGGAATACTATATCATAAGCCAAATGACTTTATCCCCAAACTTATCTTATGTTATATCCTTTGATTTGTTACACTTACTTTATTGTGTTATTGATGATTGTACTTTTGAGTTACGCAGGTGATGTTTTTCAAATCTTTCTTTTCATGACAAGATATGGGGGCAAGTGGTAGTGGATTCTCTCGAAGTTCAAAGAATCAAGCCAGAAGATCACCAAACACAGGACATGCACAAGGCCTTTCAAGATTTCTCGATGCAAAGGATCCAGTTTAACAGATCGATTCATATCTTGATGAATCTAATCATTCGTCCTTCTAATCAAATCTTACATTCTTTACGAGTTCTATCTATTTCAGGACCGAACTACGTCTGACCTGATTCTTGTTCCAGCAAGATACGTAGGCAATTCTATATAAGGATTCGGTCTTCCCACTGTTTCAAACTACAGGCATGTTTTGAATCAGTTAATTCTTTATTTCTTTCAAACTATTTCAATTAAGTACCCTTCGACTGGAAACAAGGGTAGATTTTTGAAACTGTTAAATAATTCCAAAAACATTTCGTGCAAATTCAAGCTTCAAAGACTTTCTTTATCGACAACTACTTTATTTATAAGAGATTTCATTTGAAATAAGGATGTACCTTACGTTTGTATCCCTAATCGGCCATTAGAGCCTTCAATCAACGTCATAATTCCTCTCAACGCATTTATCTGGGATTGTACATTTTTTAGTTATCGAATTGTTGTGACACATTTAGATAATTTGGCATATGTTAATCTCTTTATATTTTAAACTAAGGAGTTTCCTGTGAGCGCAGGAATGACAAAGTCTTCACGAATAACTGGTAATGTTAAACAACAAGCCTATTCGTTGGCACAAGTTGAATGGCTATATCCTTACCCCTTTTTTTGGTGTTTACCTCATTAACAACTATTTTGTTCTATATGCTTATTCTGGCAGGAATACTATATTGGATCGTCACCTCCTTCAATGTGATATATTATATTATGTTGGACTGTAACCTCCTTCAACGTGACACATTATATTATGTTAGACCGTCACTTCCTTCAATATGATATATTATATTATATTGGACCGTCACCTCCTTCAATGGAACATATTATATTGGACCGTCACCTACTTCAAAGTGACATATTTTATTACGTTAGACAGTCACCTCCTTCAAAGTGACATATTTTATTACGTTGGACCGTCACCTCCTTCAATGTGACATATTATATTATGTTGGATTGTCACTCCTTTCAACGTGACATATTATATTATGTTGGATTGTCACTTTCTTTAACGTGACATATTATATTATGTTGGACCGTCACTTCCTTCAATGTGACATATTATATTATGTTGGACCGTCACTTCCTTCAGTGTGACATATTATATTATATTGGATCGTCACCTCCTTCAACGTGATATATTATATTATATTGGACCGTCACCTCCTTCAACGTGATATATTACATTATGTTGGACCGTCACTTCCTTCAATATGACATATCATATCATGTTGGACCATCACCTCCTTCAAATATGGCATATTATATTATGTTGTACCGTCACCTCCTTCAACGTGACATATTATATTGGACAGTCACCTCTTTCAATGTGACATATTTTATTATGTTGGATCGTCACCTCCTTCAAAGTGACATATTTTATTACGTTGGATCATCACCTCCTTCAATGTGACATATTATATTATGTTGGATTGTCACTCCTTTCAATGTGACATATTATATTATGTTGGATTATCACTTCCTTCAACGTGACATATTATATTATGTTGGATTATCATTTCCTTCAACGTGACATATTATATTATGTTGGATTGTCACTCCTTTCAACGTGACATATTATATTATGTTGGACCGCCACTTCCTTCAATGTGACATATTATATTATATTGGATCATCACCTCCTTCAACGTGACATATTATATTATATTGGACTGTCACCTCCTTCAACGTGATATATTACATTATGTTGGACCGCCACTTCCTTCAATGTGACATATCATATCATGTTGGACCATCACCTCTTTCAAACATGACATATTATATTATGTTGGAGCGTCACCTCCTTCAACGCATATTATACTATGTTGGATCGTCACTTCCTTCAATATGACACATTATATTGGAGTGTCACTTCCTTCAACTTGACATATTATTTTGGATCGTCACTTCCTTCATTGGGACACATTAGATTATATTGGATCATCACCTCCCTTAGTGTGATATATTAAAATAAGGTTTGCACATTTCCTATTTGCCCTTACATTGCACTTTCTACGAACAAGTTTAGTGCAGGTGATTTTAAAAAAACAATACATCAATATATTACATTCAAATTGATCGTCCACCTTTCAATGAGACACGTTGGGCAGTCACCCTGTTCAAAGTGGCATGTTGCATTCAAAATGGGTCGTCCGCCTTTCAATGAGACACGTTGGGCAGTCACCCCGTTCAAAGTGATATGTCATGTTCAAAATGAGTCATCCACCTTTCAATGAGACACGTTGGGCAGTACCCCGTTCAAAGTGGCATGTTGCAGTCAAAATGGGTCGTCCACCTTTCAGTGAGACACGTTGGGCAGTCACCCAATTAAAAGTGACATGTTATGTTCAAAATGGGTCGTCCGCCTTTCAATGAGACATATTGGGTATCCACACCATTCAAAATGGCATGTTACATTGAAGATTGATTCGTCCACCTAAAAAGGCAAATTGGATCATCACCTCCTTCAGTGTGACATATTAAATCAGGTTTGTACAAATTATATTTGTGTATATGTTACATTTGTTATTGACAATATTACCACAGATTCTGCGGAGCATGAATGTGGACGACGTCAAAATGGACGCAGCACAACGTGAAACTTTTTCTTAGCAGCGAATTGGACATAGTCTAAAAAGAAATGTCAAACTCTTTGAACGCGAGTTGAGGATTGACTTCCACCACAATCAAACCACACCCCTGTGAGAAGGCAGGTGGGGTATTTTTTTTATTTTTTTTATCAAACTTTAAAGTTTTCAGTTTCACTTCCAAGGTAATCTTTGACTCACAATTGAAAGCAATATCCCTCTTTTCCAAATCAGGGTGATGATGCGCTTAGAGTTTTGGAAGTTATGTCCACGTAGCTCTTATCTATGAATGTGAGGGCCCCATATTTATAATTGAGACAATTACAAGCCTCCTTTCCATAAACTCGACTCATTTGTCACTCATCCTGAGCCAAATGTTATCTTAGCATAAAGACTACCTTTTCAACTGATTGAGTCAAACTACAAGAAGCCTGATTTTCCAAGTCTTGGGATATGTAGGCAGACTCTATGTTGAAAACTCGGATGCATTCCAAACTCCCCCCAATTCTCTTACTCCCCAGATTTTCGGTCTCTCCTTAATCAAAAACTGGGATAGCTTTAGAATTCTTTGAAAATCATGTGTAAAATCAAGCATCTTGAACTACAAGTGGCCTGAGTTCTCATGTAACCTGAGATATGTAAGAAACCCGCTACCGAGGTCCGACCAGAATTCTTGGAACTTTGTGCTAAACTAATCGCTTCCAAAAGATGAATTTGTGAATTTTCGATCGAACAAAATTGATATCGTCAACTCCCTTTGCCCAGGGTTCCTTACATCCACCCTACCCAAAGAGAGGGGAAGTTGTTGCCACTCAATTTTTTCTCTCCATATTCTAAATTAATTTTGAGCTTCTTCAATTTAAAACAATTTTGAAATAATTATTCTTATAAAACTAAATGTCCTCAAAATCAATTTTCATGCTAATCTTGTCATTTTAAGTAAGAATATATACTATCTGTATTTAATTATATGGAATTATATAGATATTTTGGAAATGATTTTTGAGTAAAAATCGTGTTTAAATTAGGAAAGTTTTATTTTCCTTAAAAATAGAGATTAATTGAATAATTAGTCTCTTAATTTTAAATAAAGTGGTTATGTTTTAAACAAAAGATGGTTATTTTTTTACTTTGTTTTTAATTAAGGAAGCTCAAGTAATTAATTTTCATAAAGTTTGTCTATTTCAATTGTGATCGAATTTTATTAAATCTACTCAATTTTGCCATCTCTTAAGTCGAATCTGGCCACATTTGTTTCTAAACACCCCCTAATCCCGGGACAACTACACAAATGCCCTTTAAAGGGAGTGACTTTGTATTTTTGCCCCCCATAAAAATGGTCTTACAAAAATAGTCTTCCTTGTTTTTATGTATAGAGCAACTACCCTTTTGCCCCTCTACACCTTAAATATTTTTAAATAACTCTCAATACTCATTTATCTCTCAACTTTTATATATATTTCTTTTTCTCTTTTTTTTTTCTTTTTTTTATTTCTATTTCCTTTTTTTTATTTCTATTTTTTCTTTTTTTTATTTCTATTTTTTCTTTTTTCTTATTTTTTCTTTTTTTCTCAACCTTTATTTTTCTTTTCTTTTTTGTTTTATTCTTTCTTCTACGTTTTTTCTTTTTTCTCAATCTTTATTTTTTTTCTTTTCTCCTCTCAATTCTATTTTTTTCTCCTTTTATTTTTTATTTTTTTATTTTTTTTATTTTTTTATTTTTCTCAACATTTATTTTTTGTTGTCTTTTTTTTCTTCATTTATTTTCTTTTTTTCTTTTTTTTTTTTTTCCTTTTTTTTTTCCTTTCCCATTTGTTTTTTTTTTTTTTCCTTTTTTCTCTCAATATTTTTTTTTCTCTCACTTCTATTTTTTATTTTTTCTTTGATTTTTAATTTTTCTTTTCTCTTTTTTTTTTAATCAATTTTTTCGACCTTTATTTTTTTATGAGATGTTCTATAATTCTTGTTTTAGAGGCAAGACTTAGCCCAAAGACTTCCAAACAACAAATTACGCTCATGAGCAAGACTTGACACTAGTATATTGTGTCT
>QJPP01005645.1:0-23947 GCA_003996215.1 Jaltomata sinuosa
TATCTATCGCCCTGGAAGATCAGGAGAAGACCACGTTCACCTGTCCCTATGGTACGTTTGCTTTAAGACGCATGCCCTTTTGTCTTTGCAATGCTCCTGCAACCTTCCAAAGATGCATGATGTCTATCTTTTCTGATATGGTGGAGAAAATATTGGAAGTCTTCATGGATAACTTTTCGGTAGTGGGTGATGCATTTGATGATTGCTTGGCTAATCTGGGTCAGGCATTGCAAAGTTGTGAAGAGTCAAACCTCGTGCTGAATTGGGAGAAATGCCATTTCATGGTGAAAGAAGGCATTGTATTAGGACACAAAATATCTATGAGAGGTCTAGAGGTGGATAGAGCCAAGATTGAAGTCATCGAGAAACTACCTCCACCCTTTTCAGTAAAGGGTGTGAGGAGTTTTCTTGGTCATGCCGGTTTCTACCAAAGGTTCATCAAAGATTTCTCTAAGGTTGCTACCCCATTGTGCAAGTTGCATGAAAAGGAGACGAAGTTTGTATTTGATGCTGAGTGTTTGAGGGCGTTTGAATGCCTGAAAGAAAAGTTAGTGGATGCTCCTATTATAATTGCCCCGGATTGGTCCAAACCGTTCGAAGTAATGTGCGATGCGAGTTGTGTGGCGCATGGATCTGTTCTGGGACAGAAGCGAGACAAACTTTTTCACCCCATTTATTATGCTAGTAAAGAATTGAATGGGGCGCAAAAGAACTACACAGTGACAAAACAGGAGCTGCTGGCTGTTGTATACGCCTTTGAGAAATTCAGAGCATACTTACTTGGTACAAAAGTGGTGGTGCACACAGATCATGCAGCCTTGAGGTATCTGATGACCAAAAAGGATGCAAAACCTCGACTAATCCGATGGGTGCTATTGTTGCAGGAATTTGACTTTGAAGTCAAGGATCGAAAAGGGTGTGAGAACCAGGTAGCGGATCATCTGTCCAGGCTTGAGAGGGAAGAGAACGTAATAGATGAACCAGAGATTGATGATGCATTCCCGGATGAGCAGGTGATGGCTGCGTCACGTGATATGGTGCCTTGGTACGCTGACTTCGCAAATTATGCGGTGAGTGACATGATCCCGGAAGATTTGAACTTCCACCAGAAAAAGAAGTTTCTCCATGATGCAAGTAAGTTTTTCTGGGATGAGCCGTATTTATTCCGGTTGTGTGCTGACAACATAGTGAGGAGATGTGTACCGGAAGCGGAAATGACAAGCATCTTGCAAGCTTGCCATTTGTCCCCAGTTGGAGGACATCCTGCGGGTAATCGAACCGCCCGAAAAATCTTACAGTGTGGTTATTATTGGCCGACAATCCAGAAAGATTCATATGAATTTGCCAAGTTCTGTGATCAATGCCAACGAAGAGGAGCAATCTCTCGCCAACAAGAGCTACCGATGTCCACTATTTTGGAGGTTAAATTGTTCGACGTATGGGGAATAGATTTCATGGGCCCTTTTGAAAGTTCTTACGGGAACCGCTACATCTTGGTAGCGGTGGATTATGTGTCAAAGTGGGTAGAGGCGGTTGCTTTGGCCGATAACGAAGGGAGAAGTGTGGTGGCGTTCTTAAAAAAAACATCTTTGCTCGATTTGGCACCCCTCGCACAATCATCAGTGATGGAGGTTCACATTTTTGTAATAAGGTGTTCCGGGCTGCTCTAGCAAAATATGGAGTGAATCAACACAAGGTAGCCACACCTTATCACCCCCAAACCAGTGGGCAAGTCGAGGTGTCGAACCGGGAAATTAAAGAGATCTTGGCTAAGTCTGTGAATGTGAACCAGCGAGATTGGGCGAGAAAGCTGGATGACGCACTCTGGGCGTACCGAACAGTGTTTAAGACGCCAATAGGTATGTCTCTTTACCAATTTGTTTTTGGTAAAGCGTGCCACTTGCCCGTGGAACTTGAGCACAAGGCCCTTTGGGCACTCAAAAAGTTAAATCTCAGTTGGAAAGAGGCATCGGAACTAAGGTTGGAACAATTGAATGAGATGGACGAGTTCCGATTGCGAGCATATGAGAGATCCGCTCTCTACAAGGAACGAATGAAGCTGTACCATGACAGGAAAATTGAGAAAAGGGAGTTCAAAGTTGGGGACTTGGTATTGTTGTTCAACTCCAGGTTCAAATTATTTCCCGGTAAACTGAAATCCAAATGGTCCGGACCATTCAAAGTACACCAAGTGTTCCCATCCGGTGCGGTCGAACTAGAAAATAATGATGGTGAGTTGTTCAAAGCCAATGGGCAGAGGGTAAAGCAATATCTGGGCCTCCCGGAGGAGGTACATGTTCTGTATTTGGTGTATCTTGATGAAGTCTGAGTAATCAAGACACCTGCGTCATGCCGCGACGTTAAATAAGGCGCTGTAGGGGAGGCAACCCATAAATTGTTGTTGTATTATAGTCTTAGAAAAAATTGATTTGTTAGAATTGGTTAATTTGTGCGTTGAGTGCGCAGGTACAAAAGGCAGACGTAATAGCGTGTTCTGTCCACGAGTGATGGTTCCGGTTGGCGGACCGTCAACTGTACGACGGACCGTCACACGGACCGTCACATGTCGACAAATATTCATGCCCACTGATTTGTTGTGACGGTGTGAGTGACGGACCGTCACGGACTTGGCGGACCGTCGCTTCAGGCCGTCACCCATGAGACTCACAAGGGCTCATTGTCTAAGTGGGACGCCCCAAGTGATGGACCATCACAGTGGCGACAGACCATCACGCCAAGCAGCCGCGTCAGGTAAGTTTAATTTAAGTAAGACCCGACCCAAAACAAAACCAACCGTCCGAATATATTAACTCATCTTCTTCATCATCTTCCCACTCATATTCTACTCTCAAGCTCCAAACCTCCATAAAAAATAAAAAAAAATCAAACCCCTCTTTACCCCAAGCAAGCCCTCATCGACCTTTCTCAACCGTATCAAAACCCCGTGTCCAAAATGCAAGAAACCAACAAATCCCCGCTAGTTGTCCATCGGTTCATATAAATCAAAGGGAATAGCGATTTCTCCTCACTAACAAGATCAAGGTATGATTCTAAACTCTTCCTAGTTGGAATTCGTGAGTAACACGGGGCGAATTATCGGAGGAACTTGTTGGGTTTATATATTTGTGAAATTGTGAAAATGTAATTATTGTTGGGTATGAGTTGTATTGTTGTTTGAAATCGAAAGTGTGAGATGGGTGAAGTCTTGGGTAACCCATGAGATCAAATACATGATGGGTGGTGACTTTGGGAAACCAAATCCCACAAAGGAGGATAAAACCCGTAATCGAGCACAAGGTGTTCGAGGAAATGCCTCAAAGAGGATGAAACACGCTGTCTCAACTTGACGGTTAGCATGACGGACCGTCACACATGTGACGAACCGTCACCCAAACCATCAGGTTGAAACAGTTCACTGTCTTAGAGTGACAGTCGGTGTGACGGTCCGTCACACCTGTGACTGACCGTCATGCCAACCGTCACTCCGAGACAATGGGTATTACTGAGTGTTTTCCTGTGCTCACATGTTTGAACTTGTTCACGTACAGGTACATGGCCCCCAAACAACAACTGCCTCACGGTCAATCACAAAAGAAGAAAGAAAGGATCGCTACAACTCGGACCCTAATTGATGAATCGAGTAGTGACGAAGAAGCAGTTGCAGCCCCGACTTACCAAACTAGTCTAGTTAAACGAAGAACCACCCAAGTCTCCTAGTCTGAAGAGGAGAGTGGGTCATCTAGCAGTGAGTCGGGGAGCGGTAGTGGATCGGATGAAAGTGGTAGCTCCAGCCCCAATCCGGAGGATGTAGGTGGTCCTGAAACTACCAACATTGCAGGGAGTGCACCCATGGACAGAGAGTCGATCTGGTGGGCATTTAAGGATGCTCAGAAGCACTATCTTGACGGTCTTACCAAAACGATGTCGAGAAGCCACAAAAGTCCGATAGCTGAAGAAGTGCAAATCATGACCACGGATCTGCCTGAATACCCAGTTCTTCAGACACAGTTTCAGAGGTATCACCTAGAGTGGATGAGCTTGCCCCCGGGATTCTATTATCCAGAACTAGTCCAGGAATTCTATGCCAACTATTTGGCACTGTTGGAGAGCAAATGCGAGCCAGGAAAAGGGGTTAAATCAGCACCAAGGCAGGACAGGGTGCCAGTTCGGGGTAAACAAGTGGACATCTCACGGGAAATGATCAACAGAGTCCTCTTTGGCCCTGAATACATCCCTCCACCTGATATGCCAGAGTTTCATGACAAGATTTCCAACGCCTACTCGCAGAGACCATGGTTAGCCCGAACATTGACTGATGGCTCACCATCTTGGCTAACTCAGAGGGGACGGATATCGAAGCAATCACTAAGATTCGTGGCCAAGTTTTGGTGGGCAGTTGTGCGGTTCAGGTTATTTCCAACAGGAGGAGACAATAATTTGGATGAGGGAAGAACCATCCTTGTGGCAAGCTTGATAGCCGGGTACGTCATCAACTTCGGAATGATAATTGCAGACGAGATGCGGACCCGTGCCATAAAAACTACTTCTTCTTTGCCGTTCTCGTGTCTAGTGACTGAGTTATGCAGGCGTGCAGAGGTGCCAATATGGGATGGTATTGATAAGCAAGTGACAGCGTCATCAGAGAAGAATATTGACAAATCAAGGGATGACACTAAGTTTGAAGTGAGGGTTCACAAGCCTCAGATCTTCGAAGAGCCAACCACAACCACCTCTGAGGCAACCGACACCCCATCAGGCACAGAAATGCCACTTGCGGTGTTTGATCCGAAAACTTCACAGACAACGAGAGCTACTGCTGAAAGCTCTGGCACTACGGCAAGGCCTCCTCTACCACCAGAATATCACATGAACCCCCAAAATTTTGCTAAGATGGTGCAAAAGCAGAAACAGTTGGATAAACAAATTACTGCATGGACGAACTTGTTTAAACCCACAATTGATGAAGCTATACGGGAGGCTCTGAAGCCATTTGAGGGGCTGCGCGCAAGGGTAGATGCGATGGAAACCCGGATGGATGCAAGGCTAAACGAAATGAGCATCCCGGACCTGGCGAGATTTGATGCGGAGCTAAAGAAGGTAAAAAATGATATCACAGTCCTCAAGCAAGAAAAAGCGTTTTATGAGGAGACGTCGGAGTTCGTGGACTTGGACGAAGAAACCACGATAGTGGATTTGATGGGTCGGCCACTGAAAATTAGTGAACCCCAAGCAGGTGAAAGTGGGGTAAAGAAATCAAAGAAGAGGAAGCACAAAAAGATATCAGCTGAGGAGGATGAGTTAGAGGTCGCGAAGCAGCGGTCGGTAATAGATGAGCAACTGCGACAGGAAAGAGTGTGTGCCCAAGCAAGTGGGGCATCCTCCAGTGCAGTACTGGAGTCTGAAAAGACCCCAGATATTGATGAGCCGCATACGGAAACCTAGGTTTCCCAGGTACCCCTATTTCTTTATTCTGAATATCTGTTTCCTTGAGCATTGAGGACAATGCTAAATTCTTTTGTTCGGGGTAGGAGTACCACCACCGGAGGTTTTTGTTGTCGTGTTTCTTTTCTTCCGGTGTGCTATCTAGTAGAACCGGCATGTTTAGGTTGTCGTTTAAATTTTAAAAATTGTGATGTCCGTAGCAAGCATGGCTTTTTGAAAATTTAACTAAAAGGAGCCCCCTCTGAAAATTTCTGATTTTGTACTTATGTTTGAAACAATTGACTGTTCGGGATCCTTAAATGTCATTTTGTGGTTATGATTGGAATAAGTATGCTTAAGCCGAGCGGTTGTTTTGATAGTCGGTAGTTGTATGGTTTCTTGGTGCCAAGTGTGTGTGAGCATATTGTTATAAATTCTTACTCTGTACATGCATCTAGAACTTGCCCGGTCTATTTTATTAAGTTTGAAGTTGGTTGCTTGGGAAAGGATCACAGGCGCTTTTTGTGTGCAGTCCACTTAGCCTATAAGACCGTCCAAATGTAAATAATCCCTTTGATCCCTGTTTGAGCCACAATTGACCCTGTTCGTTCAATAACCTCTAACCATCCCTATTTAACTTTGAATCCCTGTTTTGGCCCTGGTCCTTCCTTGGACATCGTGCACCTCAACTCATGCAATCAGGCTAAGTTGAGGGTGGCTACTATAGAGGTAAATGATAAGAAAAATAGGATGGATAAGATTGGTTGTTAATAGAATTAAAATTTTGGGTGTGTGTCTAAGAAAAGAAAGAAAAAGAAAACGAACAAAAAAACAAAAAAAAAGAGATGAAAAAGAACGAAAAAGAAATAAAAAGAATTGTCAAAATAAAGAGGCCGCACCTGTAGCTAGAAAGAAGGGAATAAAAAGGTGAATAAGGATGGATGAAGTAAAATTGAGTGGAAGTAGTAGGTCGGTGAGTCCAAGGAAGGTTTAGTCACTATTCCCCAAACGTATCCTACCTGCACCCGATGCCTCATTACAAGCCAAAACAAGTCCTGTAGTGATCCTGAGTGGCTTTCTGAAAAACTGAAATAGAATAGTAAGGGCAAGCTTATGGCATCGCATGTGCATTGTGTGAAATTGTTTGTGAGTGTGAGTGCCTTACCTAGTCCCAAATCTTGTGTGTGGGACTTCTTTGCGGTGAGGGAACCAAGATCTCTGTATTATCTATTGACTGTTGAGATAGCTGTTGTGCGTGTATGTAGAATGTTCTATCATATCGGAATGACATGTTTAGATCCGTGCAAGTTAGCGTTTCATACATTTGTGTGCTACCGGGGGGGATTGATTTAAATTGATTAAGCTGTTGAATGGCCATGATTTGCTAGTGACACGAGTCTTAGTTGAGTCGTCTTTTTGTTTTTGGTGTCATGTTGCTTGAGGACAAGCGAACGTTTTAAGTTGAGGGTGTTGATGTGCCTCCATTCTACGGCACTTTTGACTCCTTTAACTAAGAATAATCGTGAGTTTTCAAGCAACTGTTGTCGTTTTTGATGTTTTTATGTTGTATTTGCAGGAAATGTAGACAAGGATAAAAAAAAAGTAAAACTACTCAAGCTAAGTAAAAAGGTTGAGCTTGACGGAGGACCTGATGGCTCGTCACACCTGTGACGGACCGTTAGCCAAGCCACCAAACCTGGCAGCACTTGAAGGATCCACTAGATAGCGGCGAAGGTTGGCACGACGGCCCGTCACACCTGTGACGGACCGTCAGCCACACCGTCAAGTGGGAGCTCAAGGAGAGCATGCACTTGGTAGCAGCGACGGTTGGCGTGACGGCCCGTCGCATGGGTGACGATCCGTCAGCCAAACCGTCAAGGTAGAGCTAAAGATAGCAAGCACTGGATAGTGACGACAGCTTGGAATGATGGCCCATCACATGCTTGACGGCCCGTCAGGCGACCCGTCAAACGCGACGCGGAATTCCGAAAATCCTATTTTTGGACTTTATTTCCTGGACTACTATAAATACCCTGTGTTAGGTTTATTTTAATTATTCATTACCCAATAGTTCTAGGATTATTTTGAACAAGTTTTGGAGAGAAAAACACGACACAATACGTTTGTCTTCCTCTCTTCCCTTGTTCTTCCATTGTTCTTGGGATCTTGGATTCTTGTTCTTGGATAAATTGAAGCTTGTGTTCATTATATTGTAAGAATTTTTTCTCTTTATTATGAATATGAATTTCTTCTCTTTTCCTAATAGCATGAGTAACTAACTTCCCACAACTAGGGTTGTGGGAGCCATGGCAAAAGTAGCAATATAGATTCCGGGTAGCGTATGGTTCAATATTTATGTTGTCACGTGGTTAATCATTCAATTACTAACGTTTTCTAGTGGTTGCAAATATTAGAATATGCCTAGGTTTAATTTGCTTGAGTAAAGAGATTAAAACCGAGAAATTTGATTAACTACAAGGATTCGAGACTACAACCTCTTGTCTCATGATTAATGCTGTAACTAGATTAATTTACTTGATGTTTAAGATTGAAATAAGAAAGTTCACCTTTTCAAGTTCGAGATAATTGAAAAGGAAATTTGTCTAATTGGTTGAGAAATGTTTAGACGATACCATGAATTCAATCACATCGTGATATGCAGATAAAGCGGACCCGGTTAAGCCTTGAGTCGAAATTGTTACGACGCCATGGTGAACACTTCCCTAGTTCACTCACATATTGATTATTAATCGCACATTATTATTTGCTTTGGTTAAATATTGTTCACACAAAACCCCCCCAATTTACCGGAAACTATCGACTACTAGTCATTTAATTCACTATCGATTTAATTTGCACCTTATTCCCTGTGGGATCGACCCCAACCTTAGTTGGATTCTATATTTGACAGCGACCGCTTACGCTTCATAATTGGAGTCGTAATTTGGGCGTATCAGTTATACTCCAGACTTTGAGAGATCATCGGTTGTATGCCAAGTTCTCAAAGTGCGAGTTTTGGCTTGAGTCAGTTGCATTCCTAGGGCACGTGGTGTCTAAGGATGGGATTAGGGTTGACCCGGGAAAGATTTCTGCGGTTTGTGATTGGCCTAGACTTACTACTGCTACTGAGGTCCGCAGCTTTATTGGGTTAACAGGTTACTACAGACGGTTCATTGAGGGATTTTCTTCCATAGAAGCACCCTTGACTATGCTGACTAGGAAGGATGTCCCATTTCAGTGGTCGAATGTCACGACCCAATTTCTCGGTCATGATGGCACCTACAACCGCCGATAGGTGAACCAATCCCCGTAGCCCAGAACAGTTAGTAATGGGCTACTATATAAAAAATAAGGGAACAAGACGAAGAGAATAGATAAGAGGGATATAAACCTATACATATGCGGAAACTAAACCAAACCCCAAGACCTGGTATCATAGTATAGAGCCAAACTACACACATGGAGTGCAAATAATCCAAAACAATATATACAGATATCTCTGAATGGTAATAGAGTACATGAAGCAAAAGATAAACTAAAGCTAAGCTCCGATCGCCAAGAGCTCACCCTCAGTCTGAAGTAGTCCCCAACAGATCTCCAAGCACGAATCACAACGATCTAACAGCGATGGCCCACACTAGGATCTGCACCCAAAGATGCAGGGGGGTAGGGGTGAGCACCAAATGCGAAGAATAAGGTACCCAGTAGGTATCATAGTCCGACTGGGCACATATAAGATAAAAGCGTAGTAACAGACAGAATAGAAGCAAGCAGTCACAATAATCAACGAAAGGTACACAGGAACTAGCCCAGAGGGAAATCAACAGAACCACATGTGAGGCTAGTAAGCAGAATATACACACCATAGGCACAGGTGAAAGTAAGAAATAACGCACCTGGGGTGCTTGCAATAACAGTGTATACATAATAAGTTTACGAAATGGACGGTATACCGGTAACGTCAAGTGTAAGAAGAAGAGAGAAAGAGTAACGATAGGCATGCTCAGAGACATGAATCAAAATCAACTAATCATATCAATCTCAAATCCAGAAACTAACAGTCTAGCAGTAACCAATTTCATACTTAACCGTAACAGGGAACAATTTTATAAGTAAATAGCAAAAGTTTACCTACAGTCCCCCGGCCGCCCATACAACCGAGGAACACAAACAAGTGAAAACAAACCCTCCGGCATCCCATACTACCGGAGCGTACAATCAATAAACAACAAACAAGGGTGGAGCCTCAAACAATGAATGATATGATGCATGAAGGTCTCAAGTGAAATAGTATCTCTATATGTACCTCCTCCGGTGCCGACCCGGCCCAACAGGTAGGTTCCATGGAAGGACACTGCCCGTATACCTCTACTCCACCGTATACCCTTCCTCCGGCACACACAGACCATAGCCCCTGGCCTAGATGGAAAGTTCCATAGAGGTCCCAGACACCATACTAAAACTCAGTATCAAAACATGTCGTCCGGAAGCAAGTCCGGTATCAAGATAAAGACCCAGTCTCGAATATGCATGCCCAGACCCTGTCCAGGACTAAAGCAGTAGGAAATTATCTCAAAAAAAACCCCTCCAAGGGTGCCCGGGCATAACCGGGTCTAAACAGTAGAAAGTCATTTCAGGTGCTCAGTCCGACCGAGGCTAAAAATCATCTCGAGTAGCAAGAAAACTCAACTAGCGCCCCGGCCCTGCCGAGTCTAGCGTAGTAGTAAAACTGGTGTTTTAAAACATAATTTTACTTCCTTTTACCCAGGAATATTCACAAGTTAAATCAAACCATTTCTAAATTATTTCCATAAAAAATGGCCCCCCCGGGCCATGCAAGGTTTAGAAAATGGTGCCAGTAGGCCCGAAGCCCAAACCGTAGTAAAACCTGTATAAAACCTCTTTTTATGCATGAAAATGGTATGATCAAACACAATAGCTGCCCAGCAGCTCACAATCAACCTATCGACCCTGCACAGGCCCACAGCTACTCAGCAATCGTAACCAGCCTAGAAGGATAATTCTATGCCCGGGACTCGCGGACATTCCCAAAATCCCACCTTCTATGTTCTAGAGTCAACAAGGCCTCACAGGACCACAAGGGCTTGAATAACTTGACTTAAATAATCGGTGGGATTTTTGTCCTGTGAGACCTTGTTGACTCTGGAACATAGAAGGTGGGATTTTGGGAATGTCCGCAAGTCCCAGGCATAGAATTATCCTTCTAGGCTGGTTATTCTTGCTGAGTAGTTGTGGGCCTGTGTAGGGTCGATAGGTTGATTGTGAGCTGCTGGGCAGCTATTGTGTTTGATCATACCATTTCCATGCATATAAAGAGGTTTTATCCATGTTTTACTACGGTTTGGGCTTCGGGCCTACTGGCACTATTTTTTAAACCTTGCATGGCCCCGGGGGCCCGTTTTTGATGGAAATAATCTGGAAATGGTTTGATTTAACTTGTGAATATTCTTGGGTAAAAGAAGGTTAAATTATGATTTAAATCACCAGTTTTACGATTAACGCTAGACTCGGCAGGGCCGGGGTGCTAGTGAGTTTTCTTGCTATTTGAGATAATTTTAGCCTCGGTCGGACCGAGCACCCGGGATTACTTTCTACTGTTTAGACCCGGTTATGCCCGGGCACCCTTGGAGGGGTTTTTTGAGATATTTTCCTACTACTTTAGTCCTGGACAAGGTCTGGGCATGCATATTCGAGACTGGGTCTTTATCTTGATACCGGACTTGCTTCCGGATGACATGTTTTGATACTGAGTTTTAGTATGGGGTCTGGGACCTCTATGGACCTTTCCATCTGGGCCAGGGGCTACGGTCTGCGTGTGCCGGAGGAAGGGTATACGGTGGAGTAGAGGTATACGGGCAGTGTCCTTCCATGGAACCTACCTGCTGGGCCGGGTCAGCACCGGAGGAGGTACAGACAGAGATACCATTTCACTTGAGACCTTCATGCATCATATCATTCATTGTTTGAGGCTCCACCCTTGTTTGTTGTTTGTTGATTGTACGCTCCGGTAGTATGGGATGCCGGAGGGTTTGTTTTCACTTGTTTGTGTTCCTCGGTTGTATGGGCGGCCGGGGGACTGTAGGTAAACTTTTGCTATTTACTTACAAATTTGTTCCCTGTTACGGTTAAGTATGAAATTGGTTACTGCTAGACTGTTAGTTTCTAGATTTGAGATTGATATGATTAGTTGATTTTGATTCATGTCTCTGAGCATGCCTATCGTTACTCTTTCTCTCTTTTTCTTACACTTGAGGTTACCGGTATACCGTCCATTTCGTAAACTTATTATGTATACATTGTTATTGCAAGGACCCGAGGTGCGTTATTTCTTACTTTCACATGTGCCTATGGTGTATATACTTGGCTTACTGGCCTCACATGTGGTTCTGTTGACTTCCCTCTGGGCTAGTTCCTGTGTACGTTTTATTGATTTCTGTGACTACTTGCTTCTATTCTGTCTGTTACTACGCTTTTATCTTATATGTGCCCAGTCGGCCTATGATACCTACTGGGTACCTTATGCTTCGCATTTGGTGCTCACCCTACCCCCTGCATCTTTGGGTGAAGATCCTAGCGTGGGCCATCGCCGTAAGATCGCTGTAAGTCGTGCTTGGAGATCTGTTGGGGATTACTTCAGACTGAGGGTGAGCTCTTGGCGATCGGAACTTAGCTTTAGTTTATCTTTTGCTTTATGTACTCTATTACCATTCACAGACATCTGTATATATGTTTTGGATCGTTCGCACTCCACGTATGTAGTTTTGGCTCTATACTGTGATACCAAGTCTTGAGGTTTGGTTTTCTTTCCGCATATGTATATATATATATATATTCCTGTTATCTATTCTCTTCATCTTGTTTACCTTACTTTTGCTTATTAAACTACCCTCCCGCTTATTTGTTAGATAGTAGCCCATTACTAACTGTCCTGGGCTACGATGATTGGTTCGCCTACTGGGGGGTTGTAGGTGCCATCATGACCGAGAAATCCGGTCGTGACAATACCGCCGGACGCACATCTCACACAAAATCCATGGACTATAACACACGAAAAAATCAAAAAATCCCTATTTCCCGTTCTAGGCCACGTTTTGTAATGACCCTTCCGGTTATTTCCACGTATAGGTTTTCCTTGAACCGTTAGAGGTTGGTTGTAGCGGCCCCAAGTCATTTGTGGCTTGTCGGTACTGGTATTTTGGTGTCGGGTCCATTTGTTTGGTCGTATGATAAGTTTTGAAGACAAGTAAGTCGGCAAAAGTTATCTTAAGTTTCTTTAATAAATTTTCTGAACTTTTGGTAAAATGTCTCAGGGCTTTTCTCCCAATATATAAAGAGTTAGAAGTCCCCGAAAATACCAAATCGAAGGTCTACGAGTCTAGTTTCCAACGCACAAAACCTCACGTCCAAATGATCTCGGATTAAAACGTTATGACTTTTTTACCGCGGACTGTCTGGCAGAAACCGGGTTGCGAACCGGGTCGGGTCAAAATCGATTTAAAGCCTCAACTTCACGTTTTAAAATGCCATTTCAGTTCCGAAACAGTGAGAAAACATACGGGAGGGTTCCAAGAGAGTTCTTGAGTATCAAAATTGTGCGATGGTGAGTTGCGAACTTAAATTTAAGAATTTTATTAGCATCGCGCGTATATTTGAAAATATTTTATTTTAAAGTTGAATTTGGTAAAAAGTTATATTATTATTACCTTTTTAAAATATTTTAAAGGTTTATGAAAAATATTTTTGTTAAGATATAATGGTATATGTATTTATTTTATAAGGTTTTTGTACATTGTAATATTTTAACGGAGATAATAAATTTAGTTATGTTAAAATTTATTATTATAATATAGTAGGTTTTGTTTGAAATAATTTTCTATGAATTATGGTATATTTAAAAAGTTATATATATTTTACCACGAGCTTATATAATACCCGAGTATATACATAACGGGATAAAAACATTTTCTTACTACTGCCACCTCCACTCCACGTGGAGGTGGAGGGAGTGGCCAACAATCCACTAACTACAGTGGTGTCATTCCAATTATGACATATCTACCTAACTTATATTGCTGTATATCTATTGTGAAGGATATTAAGAAAGTGTAGTAACAAATACTTTTATCAAGGAATGGTGATGATAATTTGGTGCAAGACTTCGCAGGATTGAAATCCTCATTTATATATACACGTGTACCTCTTCGTCAATTGCAAAGTGTGCTCTTTTTCGGGTTTGATTTCGTTTTGGAGCTTTTTCAGAAAGGTTCAAGCTTGTCATCGGACGACAGGTAGGTTACCGTTTATTTTCCCTAGACTCCGCATATATAAGATAAAATTGTATTAATGGGCATCCTTGGGTTGGTTTATTAGGTTGGTACCACATACCTCGACCGCTTTATTCATGTCCGCCTACTTTTGTTCCTCCGTTGCTTGTAGTACTTGCCGATATATTTTATTTACCCTTGTGGTCCTGTGAGGCCTTGTTGACTCTGGAACATAGAAGGTGGGATTTTGGGAATGTCCGCGAGTCCCGGGCATAGAATTATTCTTCTAGGCTGGTTATGCTTGCTGAGTAGTTGTGGGCCTGTGCAGGGTCGATAGGTTAATTGTGAGCTGCTGGGCAGCTATTGTATTTGATCATACCATTTTCATGCATATAAAGAGGTTTTATCCATGTTTTACTACGATTTGGCTTCGGGCCTACTGACACTATTTTCTAAACCTTGCATGGCCCCGGGGGCCTGTTTTTGATGAAAATGATTTGGAAATTGTTTGATTTAACTTGTGAATATTCCTTGGTAAAAGAAAGTAAAATTATGTTTTTAAACACCAGTTTTACGATTAACGCTAGACTCGGCAGGGCCGGGGTGCTAGTTGAGTCTCCTTGCTACTTGAGATGATTTTTAGCCTCGGTGGGACCAAGCACCTGAGATGACTTTCTACTCTTTAGACCCGGTTATTCCCGTGCACCTTTGTAGGGGTTTTTGAGATATTTTTCTACTACTTTAGTCCTGGACAGGGTCTGGGCATGCATATTAAAGACTGGGTCTCTATCTTGAACCCGGACTTGCTTCCGGACGACATGTTTTGACACTGAGTTTTAGTATGGGGTCAGGGACCTCCATGGACCTTGCCATCCGGGCCTGGGGCTGCTGGCTGCGTGTGCCGGAGGAAGGGTATACGGTGGAGTAGAGGTATACGGGCAGTGTCCTTCCATAGAACCTACCTGCTGGGCCGGATTGGCACCGGAGGAGGTACATACAGAGATACCATTTCACTTGAGATCTTCATGCATCATATCATTCATTGTTTGAGGCTCCACCCTTGGTTATTGTTTGTTGATTGTACGCTCCGGTAGTATGGGATGCCGGAGGGTTTGTTTTCACTTGTTTGTGTTCCTCGGTTGTATGGGAAGCCGGGGTACTGTAGGTAGACTCTTGTTATTTACTTACAGAATTGTTTCCTATTACGGTTATGTATGAAATTGGTTACTACTAGACTTTTAGTTCTGGATTTGAGATTGATATGATTAGTTGAGTTTGATTCATGTCCCTGAGCATGTCTATCATCACTATTTCCCTCTTCTTACACTTGAGGTTATCGGTATACCATCCATTTCGTAAACTTATCATGTATACACTGTTATTGCATGGACCCCGGGTGCGTTATTTCTTACTTTCACCTGTGCCTATGGTGTGTATATTTTGCTTACTAGCCTCACATGTGGTTCTGTTGATTTCCCTCTGGGCTAGTTCCTGTGTACCTTTCATTGATTTCTGTGACTGCTTGCTTCTATTCTGTCTGTTACTACGCTTTTATCTTATATATGCCCAGTCGGCCTATGATACCTACTGGGTACCTTATGCTTCGCATTTGGTGCTCACCCTACCCCCTGCATCTTTGGGTGCAGATCCTAGCGTGGGCCATAGCCGTTAGATCGCTGTGATTCGTGCTTGGAGATCTGTTGGGGACTACTTCAGACTGAGGGTGAGCTCTTGGAAATCAGAACTTAGCTTTAGTTTATCTTCTGCTTTATGTACTCTATTACCATTCAGAGACATTTGTATATATTGTTTTGGATCGTTTGCACTCCATGTTTGTAGTTTTGGCTCTATGCTATGATACAAGGTCTTGGGGTTTGGTTTAGTTTCCGCATATGTATATATTTATATCCCTTTTATCTATTCTCTTCGTCTTGTTCCCTTATTTGTTAGATAGTAGCCCATTACTAACTGTCCTGGGCTACGGGGATTGGTTCACCTACCGAGGGTTGTAGGTGCCATCATGACCGAGAAATTAGGTCGTGACCACTTGGTATAAGAGCTTTAGGTTCACCGGTGTCATCGGTATAGGAGCTAATGTCTAGTAGAGTCCTGCGGATCGGGGCGGAGATGTCTGTACTCAATCTTTGGGAGGCTACAATGGCATTTTAGGAAATTTGAATCTTTCATTGCTTCTGTGTCGTGCGTAGAACCCTTCAAGTTTCTGGAAATCTAATTAGTTCTACTTTGTCCTTCCGCAGATAGTTCGTACGAGATCATCGGCATCACGCGGAGATGAGCCTCCTACTCCAGCTAAGGGTCGAGGACGCCCTCGAGCAGTGGCACCTGCTAGGGCTACTAGAGTGGAGATAGAGCCCGAGCGGCATGTGGATCAGGGGCAGCCCAGGTACCACCAGCACCAGCTCCAACACCATCTCTAGTAGCAGCTGCAGTGCCAGCTCCAGTACCAGCTCCAGTGCCCACTTCTGTTCCAACTCCAGCCGCAGCTCAGTCTCCAGATATTCGGGGATTACTATTATAGCTTTTGGGTATGATTGGAGAGCGACCTTCTGAAGTAGCGCAGACATCCGCTCAGGGGGCAGCCCTGGGTGCACAGAGCTCAGGAGCGCAGCCTGCTACTATGGCTCCCCGTGCGGAGTTCATTCCAGTTCTATCTATTTCACAGCCTCTTTCTCGTCGCCCAGCTATGACAGAGTCAGAGCAGAAGGCGTTGGGTAGGTTTCTGAGGTTAGCACCTCCGAGGTTTGCTGGTACTTCTGGACAGGATCCAGATGACTTTATTACTACATGTGAGGAGATGTTGCATCATTTGGGTTTGTTGGAGACTTACGGGGTTGGTTATACTACCTATCAGTTAGAGGGCCCAACAAAGTTATGGTGGAGGGCCCAGGTTGCTTGTAGACCACCGTCGTCACCTCCTTTGACCTGGTCTCAGTTTTATGAGGCCTTTATGGCCAAGTTCCTACCTCAGAGTGATCGTGAGCGTCACAAGGAGCAGTTTACTCACCTTATGTAGGGGTCTACGACTGTCTCAGAGTATGAGACCCGTTTTCATCAGCTAGCACCGTTCGGAGCTATGATCATTTCTATCAAGGAAGATAGGATTCGAAGATTTGTATGGGGTTTGAGGCCAGAGATCAGACAGCCATCTGAGATATTGATCGCCAGTGGATGGTCATTTCAGGCTATCGTAGACTATGCCCGCACTGTGGAGGACTTACATCGACATGATCAGGGGTCCATAGATAAGAGGCCTCGACATCAGGGTGTCTATAGTGGTTCCATATATGGTGGCAGAGGTCCTGGCCAGTGGAGCCGGGGTTATCAGCCACAGCAGCACCAGGGTCAGTCCAGCCGACCGGTTCAGGCTTCCCTTCATACTTTCGGTAGTACCCAGTTTGAGCAGGGTCAGAGAAGCCATCAGGGCTATAGCGGCCAGTCTTCGAGGGGTACAGTTTTTGGGGCATCAGGTCATGGTGGTCATACAGGATCTGCTAGTTCATCTCGACTAAGTAGGCCGTCAGGGGCTTGTTTTACTTGTGGTGCGATTGGTCATTTTGCTAGAGATTGCCCTCAGTAGGGTACAGTTCAGTTGCTGAGCCTTTACGAGCAGTTCAGCCTCCGGCTAGAGGGGGTGGTCATCAGAGTAGAGGTGGTGCTCCGCGCGGCAGAGTAGTTGGTAGGGATGGCGGTCGGGCAGGTGGAGGTTGTCGTCAGTTTTACGCAGTCCCTAGGAGACCAGAGGCAGAGGCCTTAGATGCTGTGATTACAGGTACGATTTCTGTATGCCATCAGTCTGCTATGGCTTTATTTGACCCTGGATCCACTTGTTCATATGTATCTTCCTACTTTGTGCCTTGTTTGGGGTTGGCTAGTGAGCCATTATCTATTCATGTTTCTGTTTCGACCCCAGTAGGAGATTCTTTAGTAGTGGATCGGATTGTGAGATCTTGTATGCTATCTATTGGTGATTCAGAGACTAGGGGTGATTGGATGATTCTTGATATGCTAGATTTTAATGTGATACTGGGCGTGGACTGATTATCCCCTCACCGTGTGGTTTTGGATTTTTATGCCAAGACCATTACCATAGCTGTGCCTGGTGTATCCCCGGTTGTATGGCAGGGTTCTGTTAGCCATGCACCATCGGGGATCATCTCTTGTCTTCGAGCTAGGAAGTCGATTTCCCGTGGGTGTTTAGCTTATCTAGAATATGTCCGAGATGTTAGTGCTAACCCTACTTCTCCTAAGTCCGTTCCTGTGGTTAGAGACTTCCTCGATGTGTTTCCTACTGACCTGCCAGGCCTTCCACCTGAGAGAAATATTGATTTCGCTATTTAGCTAGAGTCGGGCACTAGGCCCATTTCTATTTCTCCATACCGTATGGCTCCTGCTGAGTTGAGGGAGCTTAAAGAGCAGCTCCAGGATCTGTTAGCTAAGGGGTTTATTAGACCTAGTGTGTCACCTTGGGGTACTCCTGTTCTCTTCGTGAAGAAGAAGGATGGGTCGATGCACATGTGTATTAATTATCGGCAGCTGAATAGGGTGACAGTGAAGAATAGGTATCCAATGCCGAGGATTGATGACTTGTTTGACCAGCTTCAGGGTTCAGTCGTGTTTTCGAAGATTGATTTGAGGTCTGGCTACCATCAGTTGAGGATTAGGGCGGAGGACATCCCTAAGACAGCATTCAGGACACGTTATGGCCATTATGAGTTCCTGGTGATGTCTTTTGGGTTGACTAATGCCCCCACAGCCTTTATGAACTTGATGCACAGGGTTCTTGGCCCGTATTTGGACTCATTTGTGATAGTTTTTATAGATGACATCTTGGTATACTCGCGTAGTAGAGATGAGCATGAGCAGCACTTGAGGGTTATACTCCAGACTTTGAAAGATCATCGGCTTTATGCCAAGTTCTCAAAGTGCGAGTTTTGGCTTGAGTCAGTTGCATTCCTAGGGCATGTGGCGTCTAAGGATGGGATTAGGGTTGACCCGGGAATGATTTCTGCGGTTTGTGATTGGCCTAGACTTACTACTGCTACTGAGGTCCACAACTTTATTGGATTAGCAGGTTACTACAGACGGTTCGTCGAGGGATTTTCATCCATAGCAGCACCCTTGACTATGCTGACTAGGAAGGATGTCTCACTTTAGTGGTCGAATCAGTGCGAGGATAGCTTCCAGAGGCTTAAGGCCTTATTGACGTCAGCTCTAGTTTTGACTTTGCCGGTTGAGGGTCAGAGCTTCTCCGTGTATTATGATGCTTCTGGGGTTGGTCTTGGTTATGTGTTGATGCAGCAGGGTCGAGTAATAGCATATGCGTCGAGGCAGCTGAAGGTTCACGAGCGCAACTACCCCACTCATGACTTAGAGTTGGCGGCGGTAGTTTTCGCGCTCAAGATATGGAGGCATTACCTATATGGAGTTCACTGTGAGATCTTCACTAATCATCGTAGTCTTTAGTATATCACGAGTCAGCGAGAGTTGAACTCGAGACAGAGGAGATGGGTCAAGTTACTGAAGGACTATGATTTCACTATTCTGTATCATCCGGGCAAGGCAAACGTGGTAGCGATGCCTTGAGCCGGAAGGCAGTGAGTATGGGTAGCCTAGCTTCTCTTTCAGTTTCAAAGCGACCATTGGCCTTTGACATCCAGTCCTTGGCTAACCGTTTGGTTAGGCTTGACTTGTCGGATCCAAGCAGAGTTCTTGCCAGTATTGAGGTTCCTTCTACTTTGAATGATCAGATTCAAAGCTGTCAGTTTGAGGATCAGTAGTTGGGTGACCTTCATGATCGGGTTGTTCAGGGTGAGACCAGCCATGCTACTCTAGATTCAGATGGGGTTCTGAGGTTTGATAGTCGCCTTTGTGTTCCGAGGATTAGTGATTTGATTCAGTTGATACTTCGTGAGGCACATTGTACTAGATACTCCATTCACCCTGGCATAGCAAAGATGTATAGAGACTTGAGACAGCTTTACTGGTGGAGTGGTATTAAGCGGGATATAGCAGAGTTCATATCACAGTGCTTGAACTGTCAGCAGGTTAAGTTCGAGCAGACGAGACCTGGTGGTTTGATGCAGCGACTTCCCATTCCTGAGTGGAAGTGGGAAGGGATTACTAAGGACATCGTTGTTAGTTTGCCTCTTACTTCTCATGGGTTTGATTCCATATTGGTGATTGTTGATAGGATGACTAAGTCAGCACATTTCTTGCCGGTTCAGACTTCTTATGGAGCAGAAAGGTTAGCTCAGATCTACCTTCGTGAGATTGTTCGGTTGCACGGGGTCCCAGCTTCTATCATTTCAGACCGCGGCACTCTGTTCACATCTCAGTTCTGGAGGGCTATTCAGTGAGATTTGGGTACAGAGGTTCATCTTAGTACCGCTTTCCACCCTCAGACAGATGGCCAGTCCGAGAGGACCATTCAGATTCTGGAGGACATGCTTCGGGCCTGTGTTCTTGACTTTGGAGATTCATGGGATCAATTTGTTCCCTTGGCAGAGTTTGCTTATAATAACAGCTTCCATTCGAGTATCGGCCTGGCACCTTTTGAGGCTTTGTATGGAAGGCGTTGTAGATCACCGGTAGGTTGGTTTGATGGCTTTAGTTCTAGGCCACAGAGCACAGATTTGCTTCGAGATTTCTTAGATCAGGTTCGAGCGATTCAGGACAGACTTCGGGCAGCTCAGAGCAGGCAAAAGAGTTATGCTGATCGTAGGCTTCGTGCCTTGGAGTTTAGTATCGGTGACTTGGTGTTTCTCCGTGTATCGCCCATGAAGGGCGTGATGAGATTTGGTAGGCGGGGCAAGCTTAGCCCCAGGTACATTGGGCCGTTTGAGATTCTTCAGAGGGTTGGTAGAGTTGCCTATCAGCTAGCCTTGCCTCCGATGTTTTCAGCTTTACATCCTGTATTTCATGTTTCGATGTTGCGTCGGTATGTCCTAGATGAGTCTCATGTGTTACAGTGGGATTCAGTTCAGTTGGGTGAGGGGTTACCCTTTGTTGAGGAGCTGACAGCTATTTTGGCCAGAGATGTCAGGAGATTGAGGTCTCGAGAGATCCCAGTTGTTAAGGTTCAGTGGAGGCACCGTCCAGTCGAGGAGGCTACCTGGGAGACCGAGAGAGATATGCGGGCTCAGTATCCGCAGCTGTTTGAGTCTTCACGTACCCCGTTAACCTTGACTTTCGAGGACGAAAGTCCTTTTTAGTAGTGGATGATTTAATGACCCTTTCGGTTATTTCCACGTATACGTTTTCCTTAAACCGTTAAAGCTTGGTTGTAGCGGCCCCAAGTCATTTAAGGCTTGTCGAGACCGGTATTTCGGTGCCGGGTCCATTTGTTTGGTCGTATGATAAGTTTTGAAGACAAGTAAGTCGGCAAAAGTTATCGTAAGTTTCTTTAATAAATTTTTTGAACTTTTGGTAAAATATCTCAGGTCTTTTATCCCAATATATAAAGTTAGAAGTACCCCGAAATACCAAATCAAAGGTCTACGAGTCTAGTTTCCAACGCACAAAACCTCACGTCGAACTGATCTCGGAGTAAAAGGTTATGACTGTTTTACCGCGGACTGTCTGGCAGAAACCAGGTTGCGAACCGGGTCACGAACCGGGTCGGGTCAAAATCGATTTAAATCCTCAACTTCACATTTTAAAATGCCATTTCAGTTCTGAAACAGTGAGAAAACATAAGGGAGGGTTCCAAGAGAGTTCTTGAGTATCAAAATCGTGCGATAGTGAGTTGAGTACTTAAATTTAAGAATTTTATTAGCATCGCGCGTATATTTGAAAATATTTTATTTTAAAGTTGAATTTGGTAAAAAGTTATATTATTATTACCTTTTTAAAATATTTTAAAGGTTTATGAAAAATATTTTTGTTACGATATAATGGTATATGTATTTATTTTATAAGGTTTTTGTACATTGAAATATTTTAACGGAGATAGTAAATTTAGTTATGTTAAAATTTAATATTATAATATAGTAGGTTTTGTTTGAAATAATTTTCTATGAATTATTGTATATTTAAAAAGTTATATATTTTTGTTACGATATAATGGTATATGTATTTATTTTATAAGATTTTTGTACATTGTAATATTTTAACGGAGATAGTAAATTTAGTTATGTTAAAATTTATTATTATAATATAGTAGGTTTTGTTTGAAATAATTTTCTATGAATTATGGTATATTTAAAAAGTTATATATATTTTACCACGAGCTTATATAATACCCGAGTATATACATAACGGGATAAAACATTTTCTTACTACTGCCACCTCCACTCCACGTGGAGGAGGAGGGAGTGGCCAACAATCCACTAACTACAGTGGTGTCATTCTAATTATGACATATCTACCTAACTTATATTGTTGTATATATATTGTGAAGGATATTAAGAAAGTGTAGTAACAAATACTTTTATCAAGGAATGGTGATGATAATTTGGTGCAAGACTTCGCAGGATTGAAATCCTCAATTATATATACACGCGTACCTCTTCGTCAATTGCAAAGTGTGCACTTTTTTGGGTTTGACTTCGTTTTGGAGCTTTTTCGGAAAGGTTCAAGCTTGTCATCGGACGACAGGTAGGTTACGGTTTATTTTCCCTAGACTCCACATATATAGGATAAAATTGTATTAATTGGCATCCTTGGGTTGGTTTATTAGGTTGGTACCACAGACCTCGATCGCTTTATTCATGTCCGTCTACTTTTGTTTCTCCGTTGCTTGTAGTACTTGCCGATATATTTTATTTACCCTTGTCGTCCTGTGAGGCCTTGTTGACTCTGGAACATAGAAGGTGGGATTTTGGGAATGTCCGCGAGTCCCGGGCATAGAATTATCCTTCTAGGCTGGTTATGCTTGCTGAGTAGCTGTGGGCCTGTGCAGGGTGGATAGGTTGATTGTGAGCTGCAAGGCAGCTATTGTGTTTGATCATACTATTTCCATGCATATAAAGAGGTTTTATCCATGTTTTACTACGATTTGGCTTCGGCCTACTGACACTATTTTCTAAACCTTTCATGGCCCCGGGGGCCTGTTTTTGATGAAAATAATTTGGAAATGGTTTGATTTAATTTGTGAATATTCCTGGGTAAAAGATAGTAAAATTATATTTTAAAACACCAGTTTTACGATTAACGCTAGACTCGGCAGGGCCGGGGTGCTAGTTGAGTTTCCTTGCTACTTGAGATGATTTTTAGCCTTGTCGGACCGAGCACCTGAGATGACTTTCTACTATTTAGACCCGGTTATGCCCGGGCACCCTTGGAGGGGTTTTTGAGATATTTTTCTACTACTTTAGTCCTGGACAGGGTCTGGACATGCATATTAGAGACTGGGTCTCTATCTTGAACCCGGACTTGCTTCCGGACGACATGTTTTGACACTGAGTTTTAGTATGGGGTCAGGGACCTCCATGGACCTTGCCATCCGGGCCTGGGGCTGCGGGCTGCGTGTGCCGGAGGAAGAGTATACGGTGGAGTAGAGGTATACGGGCAGTGTCCTTCCATGGAACCTACCTGCTGGGCCGGATCGGCACCGGAGGAGGTACATACAGGGATACCATTTCACTTGAGATCTTCATGCATCATTATTCGATTCAATTGTTGTCGAGGCCTGCCCACTCTTTGTTTGTTGTTTGTTGATTGTACGCTCCGGTAGTATGGGATGCCGGAGGGTTTGTTTTCACTTGTTTGTGTTCCTCGGTTGTATGGGCGGCCGGGGAACTGTAGGTAGACTCTTGCTATTTACTTACAGAATTGTTCCCTGTTACGGTTAAGTATGAAATTGGTTACTGCTAGACTGTTAGTTCTGGATTTGAGATTGATATGATTAGTTGAGTTTGATTCATGTCCCTGAGCATGTCTATCATCACTCTTTCCCTCTTCTTACACTTGAGGTTACCGGTATACCGTCCATTTAGTAAACTTATCATGTATACATTATTATTGCATGGACCCCATGTGCGTTATTTCTTACTTTCACCTGTGCCTATGGTGTGTATATTCTGCTTACTGGCCTCACATGTGGTTCTGTTGATTTCTCTCTGGCTAGTTCATGTGTACCTTTCGTTGATTTTTGTGACTGCTTGCTTCTATTCTGTCTGTTACTACGCTTTTATCTTATATGTGCCCAGTCGGCCTATGATACCTACTGGGTACCTTATGCTTCGCATTTGGTGCTCAACCCTACCCCCTGCATCTTTGGG
>QJPP01005646.1:0-35948 GCA_003996215.1 Jaltomata sinuosa
ATTCCATCCCATTCCGGTTTCAACCGGAATGGACCGATATCGTACCGGAATGGTACCGGAATGGGCCGGACCGGTTTACCGGAATAGTTTTTTTTTTTTTTTTTTAATTTTTTTTTTTGAACTACATTTTGAATTTCAAACTTAATTTTCAAGTGATAACTTATAACTTAAAAGTTTTTATAATTTATAACTTAAACGTTAAATAGTTAATTATGATTTAAAATTTTAGAACTTATATAAATTATATTTGAAGTTTATTAGTTTGTTAAAGTTTTTATTTTTTAAAGTTTTTTAATTTATAAGTTTTATTTCTTTTAATTGAAGTTTGATTAAGTTTATAGTTTATATATGTTTTCTAAGTTATATATTTGAAATGTTTTAGTTTGTTTAAAGTTTTTTATTTTTTTAAGTTTTCAATTTATAAGTTTATGTTTTGAAGTCTATTAGTTTATTTTTTAAAGTTTTCAATTTATAAGTTTGTTGTTTATTTTTTTATTTTTTTAAGTTTTCAATTTATTAGTTTATGTTTTCAATGAATAAAAGTATAAAACTATAAAAGTATAAAACAATGATAAAAATTAAAAAAAAAATCAATTTATTCAAAATTTCAAACTAATATTACAATTTACAACTATTAGTAAAATGCATAATTTACTCAGCCACCTTCTAGGAAGGGTTCTATTTCAACTAAGCGCGCCTAATTTACGCAGCCACCTTCTAGGAAGGGTTCTGTTTCAACTAAGCCTCGAATGTAATACTAATAGTTGTATAGATTTATAAATTTATCTTCTAAACTTTGTAAAGTTTCAGCTTCTTCAACCTCAATTCCTGGTAAAGTTGCTTGACGATCTTCAAGTTCAGCACCATCATCACTATCAAATCCAATGAGGTTATCTATGGCTTGTTCTGCTACTTTTTGCAACTTTGGTCTTCCAACGTTTCTTCGCTCAGCGTTGATCCAATCTCTAAACAACACCGATACCTCCAAACTGTCTTCTGCTAAGGAATATCTATGGTCTCCAATTTGAAATCTTGCCGCGCTAAAAACTTATTCCGAAGCAACTGATGATCCTTGAATAACTAGCACGTCTCTCACCATCTTGCTAAGTTTTGGAAAGAGTTCTACACGACATTTCCACCAATCCAATAGATGTGGTATGTCATCCGTAGTTGGAATATTATCAACACCCTGTTCAAGATACTTAGAAAATTCACACTTATTAAATAAATCAAGACCAAGTTGTGATCTTGCTTTACCATGGACACCTGATCTCGATGTAGAAGTTTGAGGGGCATGAACATGATCAAGATTTTCTAAGGTCACAGTATATTTGTCATACATTTTCTTAGCCCAAATTTTAATACTATCTTGACATGTTATTAAATCCGGTGTTTCTTGTGGTGAAATATCTAAATTAGTATAAATTTCTCTAACTAAAGCTTTTGCACCAACTTCTTTATATTCCGGGTTAAAAAGAATTGCAGTTAAATAAATTTGTGGAATAGGAAAAAAAAAATTAAATTTTTTAATCATAGCTTCAATAGAATCTTTAAAATGTGAATTTTGTTTATAGATAGCAAAAATGCATGAAATATTCCAAGTATGTATTAAAATTTCACTAATAGTAGGATAATATGTTCCAGAAAAAATTTTGGTAGCATCAAAAAATGATTTTAAAAAGACTTTAAGTGCTTCTACTGCATCCCAATCACTGTCCGCAAGTTTATCATCAGGATAAGCATTATGACTATTAAACATCATAGTAATAGGTTTTTTTTACTTATAAGCAACTTCAAGCATTTCATAAAAAGAATTCCACCTAGTTTTAACATGTTTTGGAACTTTTCTAAATGGAACTTCACACAATTTACAAAAATCTTTATATTGTTGAATTCTACTATTATTATTCATATGAAAAATCCAAAAAATTGCATTTTCAACTTTATCAATACAACTATCAAATACCCTAATACCATCTTTCACAGCTAAATTTAATATATGTGCACCACATTTGATATGAAAAGCATATTTACTAATTGGACAAAGTCTAGTTTCTAGCATAGTCATAGCATTTAAATTAGCAGAAGCATTATCTAAAGTAATACTAATCACTTTATCAGTAAGATAAAAACGTTGCAAAATTTTTAATACACTTGAAGAAATATAAGCACCAGTTTTTTTGTGCTCACAAATTTTATAAGCGATAATTCTTTTTTGCATTATCCATTTATAATCAATCCAATGTGCAGTAACAGATAAATAATCAAATCCATTAGGACTACGACCCATATCAGTGGTAATAGAAGCCCTACAATCCATCATATAAAAATATTTACGAAGATATTGCATATGTTTTTCATAAAATTCAAAAATATCTCTTTTTACCATGCTTCTTGTAATACCTTCAAAACTGGGATAAAATGTATCCCGAATATATCTTATAAAACCATCATGTTCTCCAAAATTAAAAGGTAAACCACAAACAACAACCATTTTAGCAAAATTTTCACGATCACGGTCCCTATTATAGGGCCGTTGTGAAAAATGACCAGCAGGGTTTGAAGGATTTAGTGAAGTTTGAATCATGTTTGACCTGCCAACAGAAGGTCCAATGCTAGAGCTAGCATCACCTTGACTAGCTAGATATGCTTGCCACTCTCTCGGATTTTTCTTAAGCAAATGAGTTTTTAACCCCCCCAGTCGAACCTCCACTAGCACCAGATACATATTTCCAACTTTGTTTACAAATACGACACGTAGACACAGTTTTTTCTTCATTTAAAAAACAAAATTTCCACAGCTGATTTTAAAGGACGTTGTGGTTTGGTCTTACCCCTCACTGGAGCAATAGGGGGAAGATCAGCTCTAACTTGAGGATTATCGTGAGTTGGAGTTTGGGGAATAGTGGGGGCGGGGGAAATAAAGGGACTAGTCGGTGTATCAGTTTCTTCTAAATCATCATCCTCATGCATTTCTACTTCTTCATTTAATTCATCTTCTAAATCATTATACATTCTTTCATAAGCTTTGTTGGGAATAGGGTCATCCGTAGTAAATGGAAAATTAGTTTCATTAACATGCGTAAATTCATCTGTATTAAATCTAATTTAAGGAAGAGCAGGGCGGAGAGAAGAACTAGAAGAACCACTACCTATTTTACCCTTCACATAACTTTTTGTTCTTGAAATAATACCTTTTTTACCGGATTTTTTTTGAGATGGATCCATAATATAATAAAATATAAAATTAGCAAATTAAAATAAACAAATCACAAGTTCACAAATCACAAATTCACAAATAAATCACAAATTCACAACTAATAAACAAGAATAAAAATTTAAAAATTAAAGAGTGGAAAGAATATAGCAAACGTCTGCTGTAAAAACAGACGATTATAACTGAAATTTGAAGAAGATTGCTCTTCCAAAATTCACCAAATTATACTTCACTTGCAAAATAATAAGAATAATTATAGAATTTGTAAATATTAAGAGATGAAAATTGAGAGAGAATGAGAGTTGAATGGATGAATAAAAATTAAAAGGGAAAGGGGTATTTATAATGAAAAAATAGGAGGGGGGCTGTTGGGGGGGTGCTAGGGGGTGCTGGGGGGGCTAGGGAGTGCTGGGGGTGGGGGTTGGGGGGCTAAAATAGCCGTTGGGTCACTGAAATAGCCGTTACCCAACGGCTTTAAACAATTAAAAAAAAAAAAATCGCGTTGACCAGTTGATCGGTTGACCGGACCGGACCGGAACCGGTTTGTCACTGGTACGAACTGGTATCGGTTTGCTGGTATGGATCGGTAATTCCGGTACCGGTACCGGTCCATTCCGGTACCGGTACCGGTCCATTCCGGTATGTATCGGACCGGTATGGACCGGTACCGGTACCGAAATGGACCGGAATGGTACTGGTCCTTACCGGTCTGGTGCCCACTCTTAGACCCTAGCTATTATGAGAATGATATTGGGATCGCAAGAAGAGAAACCTATAGAGGAAGGCGGTGAGAACAAATCAAGAAAAAGAAAACACCGCAAGAGAACCAGCAAAGAAAGAGTTAGAAAGAGTAAAGAAGTTATCTCGACTAGCTGAGGAGCCGATAAAAGAGAAAGTTGGAGCTCAACAGGATGATGTCGCTTGCACCTATTTCAGCGATTGCTCATGCTTTGGAGACCCTGGCGGTCTCCAACATCATGCCAGACTCTGAGTCCTATGGGCTTCACAGGTATTTCTTTCTCTCACAGTTTTAGCTTTCACACGTATGCATTAGGGACAATGCATGAGTCTAAGTTGAGGGTGTTGGGATACCTGTGAGTCTTTCACAACCGAGGGTTTTTGTTGCCGTGTTTCTTTTCCCTCCGATGTGCTATCTACTAGAACCGGCACGTTTAGGTTGTCATTTTAAATTTTGTTTGTGTTGTTTTCTGGTGTCTATAGCAAGCATGGATTTTTGAAAAGTTGAACTAAAAGGAGCCCCCTCTGAAAAAGTTGATTTTGTACTTATGTTTGAAACGAGTGACTGTTCTGCATCCTTGAATGTCATTGTGTGGTTGTGATTGTAATAATTATGCTTAAGCTGAGCTGTTGTTTTGATAGTTGGTAGTGGTATGGTTTCTTGGTGCCAAGTGTGTGTGAGTTGATTGTTATAAACTCTTACTTTGTGCATGCATCTAGAACTTGCCCGGTCTATTTTGTTAAGCTTGAAATTGGTTGCTTAGGAAAGGATCACAGGCCCTTTTTGTGTGCAGTTCACTTAGCCTATAAGACCGTCCAAATGAAAAAAATCTCTTTGATCCCTGTTTGAGCCATAATTGACCCTATTCTTTCAATAACCTGTCACCGTTTTTTTTTAACTTTGAATCCCTATTTTGGCCCTGGTCCTTCCTTGGACATCGTGCACCTCAACTCAGGCAATCAGCCTAAGTTGAGGGTGGTTACTATAGAGGTAAATGATAAGAAAAATAGGATGGATAAGATTGGTTGTGGATAGAATGAAAATTTCGGGTGTGTGCCTAAGAAAAGAAAGAAAAATAAACGAAAAAGAGATGAAAAAGAATTGTCAAAATAAAGAGGCCGCACCTGTAGCTAGAAAGAAGGGAATAAAAAGGTGAATAAGGATGGACGCAGAAAAGTTAAGTGGAAATAGTAGGTCGGTGATTCCAAGGAGGGATTAGTCACTAACCCCTAAATGTATCCTACCTGCACCCAAAGCCTCATTACAAGCCAAAACAAGTCCTATAGTGATCCTGAGCGGCTATCTGAAAAACTGAAATAGGATAGCAAGGGCAAGCTTATGGCATCGCATGTGCATTGTTTGAAATCGTTTGTGAGTGTGAGCGCCTTACCTAGTCCCAAATCTTGTGTGTGGGACTTCTTTGTGGTGAGGCACCGAGATTTCAGTATTATCTATTGACTGTTGGGATAGCTGTTGTGTGTGTATGTAGAATATTCTATCATATCGGAATGACATGTTTGGATCCTTGCAAGTTAGCGTTTCATACATTTGTGTGCTACCAGGGGGCTTGATTTAAATTTAGTAAACTGTTGAGTGGCCATGATTTGCTAGAGATATGTGTTGGTATTCTTAGTTGAGTCGTCATTTTATTTTTGTTGTCATGTTGCTTGAGGATAAGCGAATGTTTTAAGTTGAGGGTGTTGATGTGCCGGGATTCTACGGCACATTTGACGCCTTTAACTAAGAATACTCGGGAGTTTTCAAGCAACTTTTGTGGTTTTTGATGTTTTATTGTTATATTTATAGGAAATGGAGCTAGAGATGGAAACGGAAGAAAAAATGTTCAAAAACCTCAACTGGTTAAGCCTGACGGCTGGCATGACTGACCGTCACACCTGTGATTGGCCGTCAGCTAGGCCGCCAGAACGAGACAGCAATTTCATCGAGCACTACCTAGGAGTGATGGCCCATCTGACGGCCCGTCACTGGCCTGACGGACCGTCACCCAGGCCACCAATTTAAAAAGTTGTACGTCGTCACCTGCTGGACGACTTACCTGAGAATTTTTCTGGAAGCTCACTGTTTAGCTGTGACGGCCCGTCACATGCATGACGGTCCGTCAGGCGACCCATCAACGCGAAGCGAGATTCCAAAAATTCTATTTTGGACTTTATTTCCTGGACTGCTATAAATAACCAGTGTTAGAGTTATTTTATTATTCATTACCAAATATTTCTAGAGACTATTTGGAGCGACTTTTAGAGAGGAAAAATACGACATACACGTTTTCTTCTTCTTCTTCGATTGTTCTTGGGATTTTGGCTTATTGTCCTTGGAAAGCTTGAAGCTTATGTTCATCTACTTGTAAGAACCTTGTATTATTATTATGAATACTATTACTTCATCCTTCCGTTTTACAAGCATGAGTGGCTAAAACTCCCACAACTAGGGTTGTGGGAGCCATGGCAAAAGTAACCATATAGATTCTGGGTAGCGTAGGGTTCAATTTATATATTGTCACGTGGTAAATCATTCGTTATTTACATTTTCTAATGGTTGCAAACATTAGAACATCCCTAGGTTTGATTTGCTTGACCAAAGAGATTAAAACCGGGAAATTTGATTAACTACGAGGATTCGAGACCACCAATTCTCGTCTTATGATTAATGTTGTAACTAGATTAATCTACTTGATGTTTAGGATTGAAATAAGAAATTTCACCTTTTCAAGTTCGAGAGAATTGAAAAGGAAATTCGTCTATTTGGTTGAGAAATGTTTAGATGATACAATTAATTCAATCACATCGTGATATACATATAGAAAGAACCCGGTTAAGCTTTGAGTCAAAATTGTTACTACGCCATGGTGAACACTTCCCTAGTTCATTCTCACATTGATTATAAACTCTTGAAAATTTGTTGCTTGTTAGTTAACTTGTGCGAATTTGACATTTAACCCCCCCCCAAATTACCGAAAACTATTGATTATTAGTCATCTAATTCACTAACGACTTAATTTGCACCTTATTCCCTGTGGGATCGACCCCAACCTTGGTTGGATTCTATATTTGACAGCGACCGCTTACGCTTCTTAACTGAGGTGTAATTTGGGCGTATCAATAGTTAAGCCAAAATCCTAATTCAAGCTCAATTTAGTACAACAAATGATGGATTCAAGTGTAGAAGATGAAGAAAAAGAGTACTCTCTATATCTTCCTTGGGTTCTAATCTATGCTCTGAACCAAAAACTATCCAAAACCTATCAGGTACACACTCCAAAAAGGGTTTTAGAAGCTTTCCAAAATGTCACATGGCAAAGGACAAAAATGTCCTTTGGGAGTGGTGCGATGCGACATGCGACACAATGCGCGGTCGCACCAAACATTTTGCACGTCGCATATCGCATGTCCTTCAACCAGTGACTTCAATTGCTGAGGTGGTGAAGTGCAAAGAAAGGTGCATACCGCACGCTGCATTGTGCGGCTCGTATGTCGGTCGTACCTCTTGGCAGTTTCTTCCTTGTTTTCGATCACCTTCACACTTCAACTCTTTTTAAGCTCTTTGGGTCCAATTCCTTTGTTTTTATACTTTTGACCAAGAGTACCTGCATTTTCATCAATAAAAGAAATAACTACCTCTAAATCTCATCAAAACATGACAATAATTCATGAATAAAGGCGCAATAAGTTGGTAGATTACCAACTTATCAACATTATGGACTCAATGGAATTGTCGAACTCGCCAATGGAGGTCATTATCAATGAATGTTAATCAAAGTCAACTCTTGGCCTAAAATTCCAACTTTCCAACTACCTAAAATGCATCTGAATATCTCGAGACTCGAACTAATAGTGATATTAGCCTAAAAGTGGCATTCCAGAGCTAAAAAAATTGATGAAATTCTCGTACGATGTTTAAATCTCCAAATATTGACACCAGTCAACCATATCAGCTTCAAACATTCCAAAATGAATAACTCACATAGAACACAACTAAATACCTTGAAAATTGTGCCACCCAATCCAGTAAATCACAAATAACATAATACAACTACAGGGAGGGGTAGAATGGTCAAAATGCAAAAAAAGCTAAAATCACTATGAGGGTTATACATTATCCACCACTAAAATACAGGTTCATCCTTAAATATATGAGTAAGTAAAGTACCTGAACTATCAAACAACTGAGGATATCTACTTTGCATGTCTGACTCTGTCTCCTTCTCAACTGGATGACGCTTCCACTGAATCAATACTCTTATATCTCAACTTCCTAGTCTGCCTATTCAAAATGGCTATAGGTTGCTCCTCAAAAGTCAAATTCTGATCAAAATTCACTAAGTCCCACCAAATCACATAAGAACCATCGAAATGGTACTTTTTCAACATTGAGACATGAAAAATTGGATGCACAGCGGAAAGAGTCGGAGGCAAAGCCAATTCACAGGATACCTTTACAACACACGAAAGGATATCAAAAGGACTAACAAACCTTGGACTAAGCTTGCCCTTCTTCCCAAATCTCATCACACCCTTCATTGGTGATACTTTCAACAAGACCCACTCACCAACCATGAACTCCAAGTCACATACCCTCCTATTAACATAACTCTTCTATCTACTCTGGGATGTCAAGAGTCGGTCTTGAATCACTTTTACCTTATCCATCAAATTTTACAACAAATATGTACCCCATGGCCTAACCTCGAAGGAATCAAACTAACAAACTGGAGATCTATACTTCATCTCACACAAAGCCTCAAATAGTGACATCTGAATGATGGAATGGTAATTGTTGTTTTAAGAGAACTTTACCTAAAGCAAGCACTGGTTCCAATGACCACCAAAAGCAATCACACAAGCTCCACACATATTCTCCAAAATTTGAACAGTCCGCTCTGACTAACCATCTGTCTGCGGGAGAAAAGTTGTACTCATCTCTAGTTGAGTACCCAACTCTCGTTGCCTAGAACTCTAAAAGTGTGAAATGAACTGAGTACCCCTATCTAAAATGATGGAAATAGGCACATCATGCAAACGCTCTACCTATCAAATGTAGATCTTTGCCAACTTCTACTTATTGTAGGTCACCTTCATCGGAATGAAATGAGCTGATTTGGTCAATCTATTCACAATCACCCAAATGGAGTCCAACTTCCCCAAGGTCTGAGACAACCCAACTATGAAGTCCATAGTGATATGGTCCCACTTCCACTCATGCATAGGCATCCTCTGAGTCATACCACCTAGTCTCTGGTGCTCACACTTCACTTCCTGATAATTCAAATACTTAGCCAAAAACTCCATGATGTCCCTCTTCATCCTGCACCACAAATAATGCTTCTTTAAGTCATTATACATCTTGGTTGCACCCACATTAATAGAATACCTCAAACTGTGAGCCTCTTCCATGATCAATCTAGTCAAGTCACCAACTCTAGAAACACAAATTCGATCCTTGATCCTCAAAACACCCCCCGGATCAAGAATCTCTTCCTTAGCTTCACCACTCAACACCTTATCTCGAATGATACACAACTTTCCATCCTCAAACTGTATGTCCTTAATCTACTCCTACAACAAAGAATGTGCCTCACACAATCAAGAACTCTACCAGGCTCAGAAATATCAAGACTAATGAAGCTATTGGCCAAACACTGAACATCCATAGCCAACGATCGCTCCTCAGCCACCAATATAGGCAAGACTACCCATACTCACTGATTTCCTACTCAAGACATCCACCACTATATTGGCCTTGTACGGATGATAGAGGGTAGTCATATCATAGTCCTTCAATAACTCCAACCATTTGCGTTGCCTTAAATTTTAATTATGAAGGCTACGATGATCGGTGTGCACCTCGCAATAAACTCCATACAAGTAATATCACCACAACTTCAAAATAAATACTAGCGCTGCCAACTCCAAATCATGAGTGGCACATTTCTTTTCATGGTTATTCAACTACCTCGAAGCATAAGCTATCACCTTTCCTTTCTGCATCAACACCCCCACCAAGGCCAACCCTCGAAGTATCACAATACACGGTAAAACATTTATCTTCCACAAGTAAGGTCAAGATAAGTGTTGAAGTCAACAAAGCATTGAGCTTTTGAAAGCTCTCTTCACACTCATCTAACCACTGAAAAATAACATTATTCTGAGTCCACTTAGTCAAAGGAGCTGCAATAAAAGAGAAACCTTGCACAAACCATCTATAGTAACCAACCAAACCAACAAGATTCCTAATCTTGATAGGTGAATTAGGCCTAGACCAATCTCAAACTGCCTCAACCTTGGTCGGATAAACCATAATACCATCCTTAGACATAACATGCCCTAAAAATGCTACAGAACTAACCTAAAACTCACACTTTGAGAACTTAGCATACAACTTCTCATCTCTCAACCTTTGGAGCACAATCCTCAAATGCTTCACATTATCCTCCTAGCTCTTGGAATATATCAGGATGTCATCAATGAATACAATCACAAAGGAATCAAGATATGATGGAAACACCCCATTTATCAATTCCATGAATGTTGCTGGGACATTAGTCAACCCAAAGGACATTACCAAGAACTCATAATGACCATATCGAGTCCTAAAAGCCATCTTAGGGATATTGGAATCCCTAATCCTTAACTGATGGTACTCCAACCTCAATTCAATCTTCAAAAACATCAAAGCACCTTGAAGCTGATCAAACAAATCATTAATGCATGGGAGATGATACTTATGCTTGATAGTCACCTTGTTCAACTGTCGATAATCAATACACATATATATAGACCCACTTTTTTCTTCACAAACAACACTGAAGTACCCCAATATGAAACATTGGGCCTAATGAAGCCCTTATACAACAAGTTTTGAAGTTGGTCCTTCAATTCCTTCTACTTTGCCAAAGCCATCATATAAGAAGGAATGGAAATAGGCTTAGTGCTCCACTCCAAATCAATAGAAAAATTGATATATCTGTCAGGAGGAACCCCTGGAAGATCCATAAGGAACACATCCACAAACTCTCTTACCACCCTCACTAACTCTAAAGAAGGCATATCAGCACTAGTATCATGCAGATAAGCTAGGTACGAAAGACACCCCTTCTCTACCATCTGCTGAGCTTGAAGAAAATAAATGACGCTCTTAGGATATGAACCCTAAGTACCCTTCCACTCTAGCATCAGTACACTCGGCATAACTAAAGTAATTTTCTTGGCATGACAATCCAAAATAACATAATACAGAGAGAGCCAATCCATACCCAAAATAATATTAAAATTTACCATATCTAGAATAATCAAATCCACATAAGTGTCATACCCTAAAAGAGTCACAACACAGGATTAGTACACCTAATCCACCATTAAAGAATCACCCACTGGGGTAGAAACACGAATAGGCATAGAAAGGGACTCACATATCATAACAATACCCAAAGCAAAATATGCAGACACATATGAATAAGTAGAACCAAGATCAAATAGTATTGAAGCAGGATGATGGCAAACTAGGATGATACCTATAATAACTGCATCATAGGCCTTTTCCTCGAGTCTATGTAGGAATGCATAATAATGACTACATCCATCCTCGGACTAAGTAACTCCATGACCACCACCATGAGCTCTTGGACTCCACCCCTAGAACCTTGAGATCTACCTTTACTACTCTGTGCACCTCTTCTAGCTTGTGGTGGCGGTGCCTTGTAAGTCTACATCTGATAACTCTTTTGTGGATGACCCTGCCCATGCCTGCGGCACTCTTTGGCAAAATGATCAAACCCTCCACACTAAAAGCATCCACTACCTAGCGAGGCTGATGGGATGGTCTAAATGAACTAGATCACCCACCGAAACCTAAGAACCCATAATGAGAACCCAAGGATATATAACCCAAACCTTGACCATTCGAAATACTCAACCAAAATACACAACCTAGAATAACCACCATCAAAAATCTGCAATGCTGCCTGAACTAGACTACTAGGCTGATAATGATGACCCTTACCTGAGAAGCCTCTGCCCCGAGATGATGAACCACTGAAACCGCCTTGACTATAGGCTCTCTTGTCACCACCTCCGTATGTCTCCCAATGAATACCCGCAATACTCCTTGCATGATCCACTATCTGCTGGAAGGTTCCTCTAGTAGTCACTAACTGTGTTGTGGAAAAATGAAGCGAGGGTAATTAATTAATCCCTTCACAAACTTCCTAATTTGCTCCTCCTTTAATGGAATACTTATCAAGGCATGCCTAGAATGGGAATGAAACCTCATCTCATACTCGGTAACTATCATGTTACCCTAATCTAAGCCATCAAACTCATCTCTCAAATTGTGAGTCACATACTTCCCAAGGAAAGCCTCAGAAAATTGTGCTCAAGTCATAAGAGATGAACATGCTGATCTACAACCAAGATATAATCTCCACCACTGCACTGCTGCCCCTACCATATGAAAGGCAGTGTAATCCACACCAGGAGAATCAACAACCCAAGATTATGTAACCTCTCGTAACAACTGACCAAGAACTCATAAGCATCCTCCCCAAGTACACTAGTGAACTTGGGACGATCCAATCTCACAAATCTGTCAAACATCTTCTGCTCCTCAACTGCCATCAACGGCCTAGCCATAACTGGTGGAGAAAGAAGTTTGATTGTCAAAGCATTAATGCATGGGGATACAACAGTAGTTGGCTATTCCCAGGAATTTCAAAACCCTGAATTGGTACCCTCTTAAGAGGTTGAACCTTCTCTCTAGTCTATGATCCATCAAGAGTGACAAGTAGAGCGCATGTTTGAGCCATACCTTTCAAGAAACTCAAAACTTGAACCATAGTATCCTCTAACACTAGGGTGACTACAAAACCCTGTGGAACCTGAGCTAGTCCCACTCTCTCTGGCTGATAAGCCACATCCTTATACTCAATCTCTAGCTCAAGAGATGCTACCCTGGCACATCCCTAGTTGGTACTGCACCTCATGCTCTACCTCTACCACAGCCCTGACCCCTGCCTTGACCCTTAGCAGCAAGTGCATGTGCACGATCATCAGTAGTAGATGATCTGATTTTCACCATCTGTTGAGAGAATAAAACATAAATTTAGAATTCAAGGTGTGAAAAAGTCGCACAATAAGGAGTCAAAGAATAGAATTTTCCTGAGAATATCACATAGCCTCCGGAAGATAGATACAAATTTCATCGTATAGATACGCGAGACTCAAGTAGATATTTGCTCTTGTACTCATAAGACCGGTGAACCTAGCGCTCTGATACTAACTTGTCATGACCCAAAATCCACCAAGGTCGTGATCGCATTGATCCTAACCCAACCATGGTATGTAAGTCAAACTCAACAAAACACAATACTCGAAATAAAGGTAATAATAAGGGATCCAAATACATAAAATAAAGATGATATCTCAAAACATCACTATCTAGCACTAAACAAAATAATCCAACCAAACCAAAGACTCAAAAGTCATAAGTACAAGAGTGACTCTAATACAATGTCAAAATTGAACAATCCAACACTGTCTAGTCAGTAAAATAGACGGAAAAATAAATAATAGAAGAAGCTAGGTCGATTTTCAAAGGCAGGAGTTTACCACAGGTTTGAGTAGAAATCACAAGCACAAAATCAAACATGGGGTCCACTTGTATCAAGATCTGCATCATAAGGATGCAGGAAAGTAGGAGTGAGTACGGTCCACTTGTACTCAGTAGGCATCATTGGCTGACTGAACTTAAGCAGTACTATATCGAATAATGAATACTAAAATAATCATGCATACAGAAAAATCCCAACAATTCAATATTAATGAATAATACAACTAATCTCAATCACAACAACAATCCAAAATGATATGTAATGCAATGAATTGGGGATGATATGCAATAACCCTATTGATATACATCTCCTTAAGTGATTTGCTGTAAAAGTAGGACCCATGGGGGATTTACAAGATTCATATATCATGTCTGGACTCGAACTGGAACTTTCAAGTATCATGCTCGAACTCAAACCGGGACTAAAATTAATATTAGTGACTCAGATTCAAACCGAGACTAAAATCATTTATTTCTTTCAAAGCATGTCTTTCAAATTATTTCCTTTAATCCAGTGTTTTCATATACCATGAGATGAATGATTATGCATGAATACAAAAATAAAAATAAGTCAGATGCAACATATATTCCAACAACCTCATAATCACAATAAATCCTCAAACACAGACTACAAGCCTCAATATTAAGCCATGAATCTATGTTTCTTGTCACCCACAATAATATAAGCCCTAACTTAGGCATCATAATGATAATTCATCTCAATTGGTACTCAAATCCATAATTTATCCTAACCCATAGCATGCTTTACATGATAAGTTTCCACCCAAGTAAAGTTTGAAGAAAGTTAAGTCATAACCTACCTCGAAGTCAAACTACAAGTCTCTACTTGATCACACCTGAGCTTTCCCCTTTTGAATAGCCTCTGAATGTAACTACTCTATTAATAATAAGTTCTACACGTAAAGAAAAGTCCAACAATATCCATACTGCTAAGATTCTAATCCAAATCAAAAAATTCAACCCCAAGCCCACAAGGAAAAAATGGAATTTTGTTGAAAAATCAATTTACCGAAAGCTTAAGGAGTTTAATTATAAAATTCATCAAAAATGGAGTTAAAATTGAGCTTGGAATCATCAAAATATCACTCTTTAACTTTACTGAGGAAACCCCAAATTTTCAAGTTGAAAAACCAAGATTTGAAGGTAAAATCATAAAAAAATCATTGGAAAATATATAAAAGTAGTATAAGAAGCTTACCCAATGAAGAAACCTCAAAAATCCCTTTTAAAATCACCCAAAAACAAGTTCTCAAGTTCCAAAAATGAGTTTTGAAAGAAAATAGAATAGAGGGGAAGACTCACTGCTAAGGACATGGCGATTCCGCACCATGCCTCTACTACATTCTTCACATCATTCGGTTGGTTCACCTTGTAAGCGGGCTGATCCGGAGCGCGACACACATCTTGCGCTCGCTTTACTATTCCCCCAAAACTAACAGCATGCACGGTCTCGTTATAGCAAAAACACCTCTGTAATGACAAAAGTCACCAAGGCAGGTAGACTTTGCCGCTGCAGTCAACCACTACTGCAGCAAGAGCACAGGAATGGCGAAGGCCCACAAATGTGGCTATATCATGGTGGGAATTTTTTGCAGGAGCGAGTAGCTCCCGCCTGTCCCAACTCCACAGGCGCGGAAGATCCATCGCTGGTGCTACTCTGTTGGTGCAACCAGAAGTCCACAAGAGCGACTTTGGCTTAGTCGGCTAAGCTCCATAGAAGTGGCACCTTGCTTGCAAGATCGACATTGCCAATGTAGGCCAAGGTCGACTAGTGTGATGCACTAGATAACAATAATCTCAAACATTCTCAAAACATGGAATCGATCCTTGGAACTCACCAGGAACCTCATGAACACAAATCAAATATGCTACTAGACCAAAATTAATATTTCATACTCAAGGAAATTATCAAATTCACCAACAGAGGTCGTTATCAACAAATATTGACCAAATTCAACTATTAGCCTAAACTTTTAACTTTTCAACCAACTACCCAAAATATATCTGAATGCCTCGGGATCCAAACTAATATTGCTACTAGCCTAAAAATGTCATTCTAAAGCTAACAAAACTGAAAAAATTCTCATACAATGTCTAAATCTATAAATGTTGACCAAAATCAACCATATCAATTTTAAAATCTTCCAAAATAAAAAAAACTCGCATAGAACCCAACCAAACACCTCAAAAATCATGCTACTTACTCTCGCAGATCATAAATACTATAAAATAACTATGGAAAGGGGTGAAATGGTTTAAATACATCAAAATCCAAAAATCACTATGAGAGTTATCACAAAAATGATATACACAACATAAAGAAATAGACTACGAAGAGACTTTCTCACCTGTTATACAATTTACCTCTATTCGTTTGGTTCTAGCTATAGTTGCAAGCTTGGATCTTGAATTACATAAAATGGATGTAAAGGCTTTCTTTCACAATGCAGAATTAGATAAAGAAATTTATATGAAACAACCTGAATTTTTCATTGAAAAAGGTTACGAACAAAAGGTTTGTAGACTTTTGAAGTCTATTTAGGGCCTCAAACAATCTTCAAGGTAATGGTATATAAGTTTTCATAATGTTGTTGTATTCAATGGTTTTACCATGATAAATGAAGATCATTGCGTTTATACCAAAAAATCAAGAAACAAACTTGTAATATAAAAATTGTATGTAGATGACATACTTATAGCTGAAAATGATAAGGAGTTCATAACTGAGATTAAGTCATGGTTGTCATCCCGATTTGATATGAAATATATGACTGAAGTTGCATATATTCTTATAGTTGATATTTCAAGAGATCGTCCAAAGAAACTATTGTATCTCTCCCAAGAGAATTACATTAGAAAAGTTCTTAAATGATTCCATATGCAAAATAATAGTCATGTTGATACTCCTATCAGTAAAGGCCAATCTTTGGGCAATCAAATGTGTCCTAAGACTCCTAAAGAGAAAGAAAGAATGAGTCCAGTTCCTTATAGAGAGCAAAGTCAAAAGTCTAATAGACGCTATGATGTGTAGTAGATCTGATATCTATCAAGCAGTTGGCTTGGTAAGTAGATACCAAACGGACCCAAGTTTAGTACATTGGCAAGCAGTAAAGAGAATCATAAGATATCTGAATGGAAAAACTAACTATGCACTTTGTTACCAAAGCAATAAAGATCTGCAATTAGTTGAATACAGTGATTCTGATCATGGAGGAGATATAGATGAAAGAAAGTCTACCTCAGGATATATTTTTTTAACTCAGTGATGATGTCATATCATGGAGAAGAAATAATCATGTATATTACCATCTACGATGGAAGTCGAGTATGTGGCTCTCGCATCAGCAACACAATAAGCTATTTGATTGGGAAAAAATTGGAGCACTATGATAATAAGGTTGCAATATCCTCTACCAATGACTTTAAGTTTAATTATAAAACCAAACACAATCAAGTATAACTATGAGAGAGACATGACTAGATGCTAGGTAGTGAATATTATGTGTCCACATAAGATATATCAGCAGATTCAGTATAACTATGCAAGATCAAGTATAACTATGCGAGGACATGGTTAGACGCAAGGTAGTGAACATGAAGTATACATCTACACAAGATATGTTAGCAGATTCATTGACCAAGCCTTTATCTAGAGATGCATTTGTTAGACACAATAGTCTCAAGGCTTGCGTAGATTCTAAGATACTTCATTTTATCTTTTATTTTTTCATATTCACAAGATTGATATTCTTTAATTATCAATAAAGTTGATTTACATACATATATTTTTTAATCATTTAATGTTACGTGCATTCTTTATTCATTTATTTTTGATAAGTATGTCGAGTAGACAAGAGGTTAGCCTTCTCACACAGGTAACCGCCTTATTTATTCATTTTTGATAACTATGTTGAGTAGACAAGAGGTTAGCCTTCTTACACAGGTAATCACCTTCTTGTCTTAGTGATGAGTGGAGATGAGACTGGATTTTAAGAAAAAATATCAAATGAATAATTTGAGAGCTATTAGCTTAAAATTAGAAAAGTCATATAAATAATAACATAAGGTCGTTAAGATGAAAATTATTCACCTAGTCTACTAGTGAGCCAGATGTGAGTTAAAATTATATTGTAGATCAAGAAACTCAAATTTAGATAATTATAGTGTCTATATATCATATGTACATCATTCTTTGAGAGACAAAGACATATGCTCCATGGAAAAAGAGAAAATATTGTAGAATGCATTTCATACTATGTGTGCAAATATCGACCAATTGAGTTAAACATAAGTCCATTCTCAATTTATTATTGTGTGAGACCTAGAACCTTTAAGATGGCTCAAGATTTGTGTCCTTAGTAACTCTAATCATATGCTTAAGACTTAGTCTGATGTAGCTATCTTAGTGTACTTTCAAAAGACCATGAACACATTCTGTCTGGCGGAGCACATGTAGAAAAATGGTTAAGCTAATATGAAGAGAATCGTGAGAAGAGGAAGATCATTAATGGAATCTCATTGATTTGTATTCATTGGTGCACCAATTATGACTTATGAGTTATAATTGTGAATACAAGAAATAATGATATATGAGATTTTAAGATTATACCAAATGTGATTCATATGATCTAGGGTACTACATACTTTATGATCTACTTGTAGGTTTGCACTCGACGAGAGGCTATATACTCCTAACGGATGTATAACACTTAGCTCTCACAGCATACTGGTCGCACGGTCTACTTTCCTGTATGAATGATTGTGGAGATGAGATGAGAATATGTTTCTCAAATTAAAAAAACATTCTCATTATGTGTGAGTGAGAGATGGAGAAAATTCGAGCCTACCCATAAGAGATGTTTTAAGGCCCAGTAATGTAAATAAGTGAACCCTAATATTTTCTATATAAACACACTGATGGTGTGTAATCAAACAATGCTAAACAAACTGAAAATAATAAAAGCAATATTTTCACGGTTTGTTCTCTCCCCACAATCAATTATTGTTTATGTTGTGGAATAGGGGGTTGATCCAACATATTGTGATAACGATTCCAATCGCGATTTCAATCAATTCTTTCGCTTCCGCTACACGAAGAACAAGTAAGTTCTCATTTTATGATTTATGTATTATTTAATATAAATTAGATTAATGTGATATATATAATCCTTCGTAACTATATATAATGAAGTTCTTAAACAAAGATTTAATGATTGCATATGTAGGTGCTAAATGTCAAACATAAGAAGAAAATCTTGTTCCTAAATTAGTAGCGTAGTTGTATAATAAACGAAACATAGTCTGATCAGATTCTTTATTAATGGGGCCTATAATGTTCAATAAAGAAACAAATCAGCAAGTTCATTCAATAATTTACTTCTCTTGCTAACCGTAAAAAGAAGGAAAATAATAAATATTCTATGAAAAGAACCAAGGGACTTTTAACAAAATCGATATATTGCATTTAAAGAGGATAAGAAAATTAAAATAGTAAAGGTAACTTACACAATTAGACAACTACGAGAAGTCAAAAGAGAACAAAAGAAATCATTCATCTTGTAGATGGTTTGGCAAGAATGTATGTGCTCCCCAGCTTCATATTATTGGGGCTTTGTTCACCTTACATTTTTTTAAAAAAAATTAATTATAAATATATTTTATTAATAATGCTTTAAAACTCTAAATTTGGCTATTTTTACTTTACATGATTATTTAATATCAAGAGCGGAAAGAAGAAAATGTAATAAAATTCTTTTGATTTTTTAAATTGGATAAGTAAAATTAAATATCTATTTTTGATATAGGGACCAAATAATATACAATGGACGGAGTATTTATTTATTTTTATTATAAGCAGAAAAAATCAGAAAAAGAAAAGTGATTTGTCAAGTTCTTTAACATGTTGAGAACCATTCAAAATTCAATTGAAAAGATGTAAAAGAAAAAAAATGTAATTCAATAATGCCCCTCCCCACCCTTTTCCCTTTTATTTAACATTTAAAGTTTAAACCTTAATGTTGTATCGTTACAAATAATTTAAAGAGGAAATACCACAACAATTACATCCCCCAAAGAGTTATAAATGAAGATGAAGAAGCAGCAACGAAAATCACGAAAAATTGAATTTAAATTAATATTAAGTGACTTTCTTCTCTTTATCTAATAACAAATGAGTAAAGCACTAAAGAGAAATAACTAGTATACTGCTAAACTAGAATAGATTGAAGAGCAAAATGAACAAGACATCACGTTATCAAATTAATTCAATAAAAAAAAGTTTTAAATAAAATAATTCAATAATTAAAAAACAAAATAAATTATTCGACAGTAAAAACTTTTTCACTTTTAATTTTAAGATTGTGAAGCAAAAAGATAAAAGGGTTTAAAAAGAAAAACTCTTGAGAAAAGATTTGTAACAAGGCCAAAATCATCCCAACCATGTTGCTTTCAACTCTCTCAAGAGTCAAGTCACCGTCTTTATCACCTACCTCTTATCTTCTTGCCCCACCCCCCCCCCCCACCCCCCTCAAGGCCAGAATCCGTTTTTCTTGCCCCCTCGAAACTTCCTTCAAATCCGAAAATCTAAAGCCGCGTTCATACCATTCACACACGTTTTCTTTATTAATTAATTCCGTCTACATATATTACATGTCCCGTCTTTCAACACCATTTATCTTGTTTGTATATTCCAAAGTCTCTATGCGTTCACACATTTTCTCAAACAGTTTACTTGCATTCCCTTTTGGCCATATATGAAGCAACAGCAACTCCCTTCTTTCCCAGAAAATTCTAGCTTTTCCCATTCCTATATCCCTGAATTCCTCCACAAAACGCTTCTTCTTCAGATGAATCATAACAACTTACCCAACAAACGTCGCAGAAGAAGGAAAGAAACCGTTCAAGAAACCCCAAGTGCCGTTGGTGGAGCTGAAAATGATGAATTTGAGTCGGAAAATCAAGGTGCTGTGAAAACCAAGGAGCTGAAACACATAATAACATCCTTGTTGTTACTTGAAGAACAAGAAAAGTCCGAACAAGAGGAATTTCCAAAGGAAGACGAAGAGGACAAACACTTATTCGACGCCAATCACAAGAAAACAACTAAGGTGATGTGGGATTATTATTCAAACGTTCAACAGCATCATTCTGATTTACAACAGCTAGATGGTGTTCGAAAACGAAAAGGGCGAGGCAATTCTGCTGCTGCTGCTTGTGCCCTTGCTTCTGCTGCTGCAACAGAGGAAGAAATCGTTTCCAGTAATAAAGCTAATAGCGAAAAGGGTGCACCCCAAAGGCGCTTGTGGGTGAAGAATAGATCAAAAGCTTGGTGGGATCAATGTAACAGTGCTGATTTCCCTGAAGAGGAATTCAAGAAAGCTTTTCGAATGGGAAAAGATACATTTGAGCTGATATGTAATGAATTGAGTTCTGTGGTTGCCAAAGAGAATACTATGCTAAGAGATGCTGTACCTGTCAAACAGCGTGTAGCTGTTTGTATATGGAGATTGGCTACTGGAGAGCCTCTTAGATTGGTCTCAAAGAGGTTTGGATTGGGGATTTCAACTTGCCATAAGCTCGTGCTAGAGGTTTGTACCGCGATTAGGACTGTATTGATGCCCAAGTATCTTCAATGGCCTGATGAAGAGAAAATGCGGAATATAAAGGATGAGTATGAGGACATGTCAGGGATCCCTAATGTTGTGGGATCAATGTATACAACTCATATACCTATAATTGCTCCTAAAATTAGTGTTGCAGCTTATTTTAATAAGAGGCATACGGAGAGGAACCAAAAGACATCATATTCGATTACTGTCCAAGGTGTGGTTGATCCGAGGGGGGTGTTTACTGATGTGTGTATCGGTTGGCCTGGTTCGATGCCTGATGATCAGGTACTGGAGAAATCTGCCCTATTCCAGAGGGCGAATACAGGGTTACTGAATGGTGTTTATATTGTTGGCAGTTCTGGATACCCTTTGATGGATTGGGTTTTAGTGCCTTATACACAGCAGCATCTGACTTGGACTCAGCATGCTTTTAATGAGAAGATTGGTGAGGTTCAGAGGGTTGCAAAGGAGGCATTTGAGAGGTTGAAAAGGAGATGGTCATGTTTGCAGAAAAGAACAGAGGTGAAACTTCAAGATTTGCCTGTGGTGCTAGGGGCGTGCTGCGTGTTGCATAATATATGCCAGATGAGGAACGAGGAAATGGATCCAGACCTCAATTTTGAGCTCATTGATGATGAGATGGTTCCAGATATTCAATTGAGATCAACCAATGCTAAGCTTGCAAGGGATGCCATTGCTCATAATCTTCTGCACCATAACCATGCTGGCACTTCTTTCCTGTCATGAAAGGAGTTGAACTCTTCTTGATTCATGTAATTCTTTCAAGTTATTACATTTCACATTTGTTTTTCTTATTACAGTTGTATTTAATCTATTCATTAAAGTTAGTCAAGGGAATACTCTAATCTTCCCTTTGTTCAAACTGGTGAAAATGTTGCTTTCTAGGCCATAGCATAACACACTGAAATTGCAGACAAACATTGTATTTCATACTTGAATTAGCAACTGATAGAAGAAATTGAGTTGGCAAAACATAAATTCTCTTCTTCTTTTTTTAACATATTGTCAATTACATGTAATTCTCTTTCTTCTCGTTTGTCGTAAATCAGAACCAACGACTGTGCAATTTTTAGCAGTATGTTTGCATCCATATGTGTGTTATTATTCTATGGTTTAAGAATGCTCATAGCAGCAATGGAACATTCTTGGGAGTGGTTAATTTAAAGGGGCTAGTTTTCAACATGTTTTGAAGAATGAGTTGTTTAGTAGGAAAGCAACATCTTTTGTATGAATCTTGTTGACAATTTTAAAATAGGAAAGCAAGCAGTGGGAAATCACTTGCAACTGATGATATATACCGGCTGGGCTAATTGGTTATTGGGGCAAGATTAGCATATTTAGGTGCCGTTTGGCTATTAAACCAAAAACAAATTCACTTTTTTGGTTTTTCAAAGTTTGAGTTGGAGTTGGAATTGTGTTTGGTAGTAACTTTTGCAATAATTATCTAGATCTTAAATATATATTTTTTTAAAATATAAAATATGATTTTAAAATGAAATATAATTTAAATGGAGTTATTTTATGAAAATAAAAAATTTAGTATTTTTTCAAAAAAAATAATTTAAAAAGTGAAAAAAGTGAGTTGGAAAAAAGTGAGGGTATTTTCACTTTTTCAAATACAATTCCGGAGTTGTATTTGAAATTTTTATGGCCAAACACTATTTTCGAAAAAAAGTGAAATAATTTTTTTAAAAATAGTAAAAAATTCTCATGACCAAACGCTTACTTAATTCCTAATGTCAATTCTTGTTTCCAAGAAGAAAATCTGTTTAGAGGCTACTTTTGAAAAAAAGAAAAAAAAGAGCTTAAACTAAGAACCTATGGAATCTGACTGAAATTTATTGCTTTCCAAGATGTGCTAGTTATAATGAGTAGTCCAACACAGGAGTTATACTACTCTCCTCGTTCAAAATTATTTTTCACTTATTTTTATTTTTTATTTTTATTTTTAATTTTTATTTTTGACATATCAAAAAAAGATAAAATAAAATTTCATGTTTATCCTTAATTTATTTACTAAAATTTTTTGAAATCCCAAAATGATCAATTTTAATTAGTACCAATTAATAGGGATAATATGATAAAGTTACTATGCCAATTATTGATTTATTAATGGGTGTGTCAAGTCAAAAAATGACAAATAACTTTGAACGAAGGGAGTATTTGAATTATCGTTTTTTCGCGAGTTTCATATCTCAATTATTTATTGTTTCCTTTTTCTATCTAAACTATGACTATCTATGTATTGAAACACATATAGTTGAGTAGATAGTGATAGTTCAGGTAGTAAAAGGAACAACTGATGGTTGATCTAGTCAGTTTTGAAGTGTGTTTTAATACATAGATGGTGATAGTTCAAGTAAAAAAGGAAAACAGCTGATAATTAGAATATGAAATTCGCGAAAAGTGATAATTCATATACGTTTTCGATCATTATCTCTAAAAATAATTTGAAGTAGTTACTTGTTATTTTGCATATTAAAAAGCATTGTTTTTTTTTCGAAAATTCGAGTTTGATGCTAATCACCTTGAATAACATTGCAGAGGAGATGTAGCACCAAATAATATTCTTCTTTTAGGACTAGATTAGGATTAGCCTTAAGAAGGCTTCACAAAGCAAATGAAATTAAATTAGGATGACTCATAAATTCTGGTGGCATGTGCCTCCATTACACATTATACTTATTTAGGAGTAAATTTTAACTTTGCGCTTAGGTGAGTACAAATCATGATCCCAAGTGCAGATAAATAATTAAGCGGAAAAAGGCTTAAATTATCTCTTATTTATTGAAAATGGTACAAAAATATTATTCATCCACCTATTGATTCTATTATACCCTTGATATTCACTTTTAGGCTCTAAAATGCCCTTAAAGTTAACAGAAAACATAAAAGGGCCAAAAATACCCCTAAACTATAGGAAAGGTCTAAAATACCCTCCATCCATCTTTTTGGCTCACTTATACCCTTGAAACTAACAACCTCCTCTATATTTTATTTTTTAAAAAATTACTTATTACGTGTCTTTTTTTATTTGGTAAAATAAAAATCTCACCCCACCAAACTGATGATATGGCAAATAAGATTAACTAAAATTTACATGTCAGCAAATAAAAATAAATAATAGTTGAGAACTAGAAAAAGAGGAGATAAAGTGAAGTGAAGATCCAACAAAGTACCAATTCTTTTGACAATTAAATTTTATCAAAAAATTTAAACATACTAGTGTTTAGTGTTACCTTTATATTTACTAGTGTTATGAAAATTGAAAAATTTGATTGATTGTCGAAAATATATTACCGAAATAAATGAAGATGACCGGATAGACACATTAACATTTTCTATGTCAAACTTTATCCCAAATTCTTCAATCTCTCGGACTAATTGAACTTTATACGATTTGAAACACTTCTTAGTTTTTGTTACTTTCTCGTTGATTATGTTCTTACCAATTCTAGTATGACTACAGGTGAATTGGTCATTAGTTTATGTGATAACAGTGTCTATTTGATAAAAGAGAATAGATGGGAAGCTTTGTGGACGATGTTGTTTTACGGGTTGATGGGAGTGACGTTAGCTTTTAGTTCCATATTCTTAATCGTTGGTAATTAATTATCTTAGCGGTGATAATAGTGTTCAATGATAAAAATTTCTCCGGTCTTCTCTTTTCTCAGTTCTTAACTAGTAGTATTTATTTTTATTTGCTGACATGTAGTTTTTAGTTAATCTTATTTGTCATATCATCAGCTTGGTAAGGGTGATGCTTTTATTTTACCAAATAAAAAAAGACACATAATAAGTACTCCATCTGTTTCAATTTGTTTGGCCTACTTTTTCTTTTTAGTCCGTTTAAAAAAGAATGTCTCTTTCCCTTTTAAGCAACTCTTTAATTTTAACTTTTCACATGACATGTTTGAGACCACAAAATTAAAATATATTTTGGTACATTTGACATATCTTTAATTTATGACCACAAGATTCAAAAGTTTTCTCTACTTTCTTAAACACCATGCCAAGTCAAACTAGGTCAAACAAATTGAAAAGGAGAGAGTAATTTTTTTAAAAATAAAATATAAAGGGGGATGTTAGTTTCAAGGGTATAAGTGAGCCAAAAAGGTGGATGAATGGTATTTTTAGATCTTTTTCTATAATTCAAGGGTATTTTTGGCCATTTTTCATTTTATGTTACCTTGAAGTGTATTTTAGAGCCTAAAGATGGATGTCAAGGATATAATAGAGCCAATAGATGAATGAAGAGTATTTTTGTACCATTTCAAATAAGTGAAAGATAATTTAGGCCCTTTTTCAATAATTAAGAGTCGTAATCATTTGATGAGATGAAAATTGAAGTTGAATAGGTACATAGGAGGATTGATGCAGCGGAATTCAACTAACAGATTAGCAATCAATTTTATTAGTTTAATGATAATGATTTCAATACTTTCTTGTCAAGATTGCATTGTCTTAATTTCAGAGAAATTGTAATCGATTTGGTTACCTACACATCATTCTTTTGTCATTTTCTATATACACATCACATATGTCATTTACCAATATAAAAAACACAAATATGTTTACACTTTATATCACTTGGCCCTAGTTTATAAATTAAAATGAGCCTATATTTTAATACTAGATATAAAATTTTGTGCTACACACGAGTCCAATATTAATACTCAAAAATTAAAGAAACATACTTTCTTACCATATCTACTAAATCTCTAACTACTTTATTTTAATTACTTTATATATCATATGTTAATAAAAAAAAACCTCTTTCTTCCTCCCAGATACATAGCCTCACATCCATACAACATATCGCACCTCTTCTTATTCCAACTTTAATCAACAAATTTCAAACCCATTTAAAAAATCTGATAATTTTGGCTTAATAGAAAGTTTTTTAAACTTTATTAATGGCGAATGAAGAGCCTTCATTTACAGCTTGTTTGGATGGTTCTCTTCTCTTCTTCCGGTGGAAATGGACATCGAAAAAATAGAGTTTTTCGGCTAGATCTGTGTTTCTTCTTATTCTTCATCATCTTCTTCTTTTTCTTCTTTTAAACATGTATCTATGCACAAATACATGTATCAAAAGTTTTGATGAGGCAACTTGATACTAGATACATGTATTTTGGATCCATTGTATGGAATTTATATTGGATACATCAAATTAATATTGGATTCACTATATTTTGGATATAATGTATGAAATTGGTACGAGATACATATTAAAATATACATGAAATTAATATTAGATACATACAAACAAATACATGAAATTAATACTAGATACATATAAACATATACATGAAATTAACACTGGATACATATTAGAATATACATGAAATTAAGACTAGATACATATAAAATGATACATTAAATTAAAAGTAATCAAATTACATAACCAAGATATACATGTTTCAATCTTATATTAATAAAATTAATGAATTTATTATTAAAAAGTAATAAAATAAAATTAATTAAATACATATACATGCCTTGATTTTTACCTTATATTAAGGGATTTGATTAATTCAAATTTTCATAATTAGTTGTCCATATATCTGTACATACAATCAGCGTGAAATATGCATGTATCCAAAGCATGAAAAGTGGTAAAAAATGTAATTAGGTAAACTAGTGTCTTAAGAAGTAATTGGGCTCTAAGAATGTGGGTTTTATGTAAAATTCCCTTCCTTTAAGATATGCCTAATTTAGATATGTATACATTATTGTTTTATTTAGATCAATTAATTTTTTAGATACGCATACATTATTTTATTTAGATCAATGAAATTCATATAAGAAAATACACAAAATTTCGTGCTAGCACGGGCCAAATATATGTTACATAGATAGAATTTTTAAATTTACTAAATTTATTATATATTTTTTTAATAATTATTGTGATTTATAATACTTTTTATGTCATTTTTATCCCTTTATGTGGCACTAATACAATTTTGAGAGTCAACACAATTTTATATTGTGATTTATAATACATAACAGAATATTTTGATCAAATATATAATATATTAAAATAAAAAATAAGACAAATAAATTTAAATGGAGAAAATATTAAATTTTTTGAAGCGGAACCTTGCAAGCAGACAGCTCAAGCAGACACGTTGTCCAAGAGCTGCCTGCTTGAGATTGAGCTGCCAACCTCTTATATATAGTAAGAAATCTTAATAGAATCTTACCCTATTTAGCTTATTTTTTACTCCCTCCGTTTCATTTTATGTGACACACTTTCTTTTTTAGTTCGTTCCAAAAAAAATATCGCATTTTTATAATTAGAAAAAAATTAATTTTGAAATTCTCCTTTTACCCTTAATGAAATGATTTATTACCACACAAATTTTCAAGGATTATTTTGAACTATAAATTTCAAAAGTCTTTATTTTTTTCTTAAACATCATGTTAAATTAAAGAGTGCCACATAAAATAAGATGAAAAAAGTATATAACTTGAAGTAGACAAGGAAAAGACAACAATTTCTTAACTTGTGATTATGATTTTTATTTTTTAATGCACAGAAATTGATTGAGGGTAATATTCATATTTATCATCACAATTTAAAACATTATAGGGTGAAAAATATATAATATTATATAATAAATGTATAAACTGTGCACGAAAACAAAAGTAGCTGATTACTGGGATGTATTGTGTCATAAAAAATTTATTAAAGAGAGATGTTTTTGCACAAATAAACGTTGTGCAAACTGCAAAGCGCGTTGAATCATGCTTTAGGCTTAACCGAGAGATTCTATTCACACAAGACTGAAATATTAAAAATGAACGACGGAGACAAGTATTAATATATATATATATATATATATATATATTTATGATTCAGAAATGGGAAACGGCTGTATTATAGTTAGAGTAACATTTGAAAACTGTTGCCAATTTTATTACTCCCTCTGTTTTAATTTGTTTGACCTACTTTTCCTTTTAGTCTGTTTTAAAAAGAATGTCACTTTTCTTTTCTAGAAACTCTTTAATTCCAACTTTCCACATGGCATTTTGAAGATCACAAGATTAAAAAATATTTTAATATATTTAACATATCTTTAATTTAAGATCACAAGTTTCAAAAGTCTTCTTTACTTTTTTAAACTCCGTGCTAAGTCAAAATAGACCAAACAACTTAAAACGGAGGGAGTAATAAATTACAACACAAAAGAGTTAGCAAGCATAGAGTAGTGTCATGTCATCAATAATTCTATTTTTATTTTGAATAACCACCGCCAAATAGAGTTATTCATAATTAATTATTTATTATAACTTATAAGAGTGCAAACCCAGCCATTTACGTGAAATTTTGTACGTCATATGTCTGTCGTTTGGAAAATATTTAACCTATACAAGGCACATAGAATTTTGGGACATCTCTAAATTTGGCATCGTTTATTCTATGCACGTCGAATTTTTTTAATTCTAGTTAAGCTTAAGGTATAGACGCGCTCTTAAACTTATCCACAAAATTTAGTTTCACACTTTATTTGAGACTTGTTCCTGTTAAACACTTTAACTATAAAAATTATTCCTATTATCTTTCTATACTTGGCTATTTGATAATCATTATCTTGCAATTCGTCCAGCCATCATCCTTGAGAAAACACAATATCTTGCTGCGATTATATTAATTAACATATTTAGGAGGTGTTTGAATTGACTTTTTTAAAGTACTCCCTCTGTTTTTTTTTACTTGTCACTTATTCCTAACATAGATTTTCATTTTTACTTGTTACTTTTGACATATCAAGAAAAGGCAAAAAAAAATTCCACGTTTTACTCTTAGCATTAATGACTTATTTTCCAATTCATTTGTAATGACCTATTCTGTCGTTATAGTAAAGTAAGGGCATAAGTACCTGGCTAAAAAAGTCTCTAGGTTGTGAGCTGTTAAAATCTCAGGCTAGGGTGAGCTTTAATGAAAACAGAGTGTTTTATGCTTTAGAGACGGTTGGGTTCTCGTGATTCATTGAATGTTAGTGAGAAGTCCTTTTATGGATAGTCGATTGTCGTAGGATCCCGTAGGAAATTTTGAGACTGAATTTGTATTCATAAAACTCCGGATATGATAGTTGCTGCATGAGAATTGATCTGTGATGTCCCTAAAATAAAGTGTGTTGTGAAATGAGGGCATGGGTCGAGAAATCGATGTTCTGGAATTTGACATTCGTCGCAACGAGTTGATCCTCATCGCGACGAGAAACCATCCATCGTGACGAGGAAACGGGCATAATTCATGCATTTAGTCTGTTTTTCTGAGTTAATTCCTCACAACTCCAACTTCATTATAGAGCTCTAAGAAGTGGTTCCTCCAAGAAAACTAGGACATTCTTCATCGTTTGAGGTAAGTAATATGTAAATCTCTTCGTTTATTGATTGTTAATCTTTGTGAGACCTTTAAGGTGGGGAATAATGGTGAAATTCTTGTAATTGAGCCCTAGAAATTTAAACTTGGAGAAGAACCCTATGGGTAGGTGTAATTTCACCTAGAATTGATCCTAGGATGTATATTTTTGATTCCTAGTATGAAATTAATTATTTTTAGCATGATTAAGGCTAATGGGGAACCTTGGGTTCCATAAAGGTGATAAAAATGGCTAAAAGGGATGAACTTGGTCATAACACCCTTCGGGTATTGATTCTATGAATGCTAAGAGCATAATTATTGATTAATTAACCCTTGGAGAACAGTAAGAACCTCGTTTAAAGGTAGAATTTATGGGTTAAATTCCTAAGACCTGAAATGAAGAGTAAATAGCTAATTACTCGTATATTGTTGTTGTTTATAGACCTTGATCATTTCTGTCACGACTCAACTATCGGGTTGTACTGACACCTACTCTAAATTACCTAGATAGGAGAACCCTTGCCACCCAATTAAAACAGGTAATGCGGAAGTAAATAGAAAACATGAGATATCATCTTAATGAAATAAAAATCAATCTCAACCTTGATTACAATCGAAAGCTTTTCGAAATATAACTGAACCCCTCCCTAGGAACTAGTCTAAATAGGTACAAGAACTTTTAAGAGAATACAAAAGCTAAATAAGATACAGCTCCCACCATAGGAAAGAGAGGAGTAGAAGCTGCCGGAGATCACCATCGTCTTCACCTAGGAAACATCACTAATCATGTAACTAGACTATACCAAATGGCATAGAAAGAGTAGTATCAGTACAAAAAATACTTACTGGTAGGCATCATCGATAGATCTGAATCCACTGCATAATATCATATAAATATTCAGAAGAAACATACAACTTGAAGTTATACAATCTTGGTCCTTTATCAACAACCCTTACTACCCAGGCGTAATACCCATGAACTTATACACTCTATCTCAAGCCTCCCTACCTCATTCCGCTGCCAACTCCACTGTTAGAATCCATTTCACCCTTCCATCCTGGTCATAACCCGACCTTCTATAACACTAAGACTTTCCAAGCCTACCCATCTTGCCAACACTAGAATTTTCTTACTGGTTCCAATCCCAAAATCAAAGTTGCTAACTATTCCTGTTAGCCGGTCCATCACTTCTCACTTAAAATCCCATGTCAACAACCCTGGTCCTTGACGCTTAGCCAATTTAATGGACAACCTGCAAAACTCTCATTTACCATCCTGACTCAACCACCCTACCAGGCATTTTCCAGACCATATTGACAGACATGTACAATCCTAGTCAGTGAATAAAAGTAAGACTCATAGTCATCGATCCTTACTTAACAACCACATGATATATGTCCAAAATCACAATAATAACTCATATAAGATTCAACATACCTCTCAAGTAACTCGGACCACTCAAGGATCTCTAAGACCTAATCTAAGGTGTTTAACATGCAATTCCGATCTACACAAGAACCATCCTAGCATTTAAACACACTAATTTGGCCCCTCATGGACCAATATGTAATAAATACATCACAATAAATAAATTCAGTTCACTCATGGAATCAATACACAGAAGAACAATCAAACATGTAACAAGTGTGGTACTCGAGCCAACCATAATAGAACTTGTATCAAGCGTAGTATCCGAGCCAACCAATAGTATGTACCAGGCGTGGTACCCGAATCAATCGAAGAATCACAAATATCATACAATCATAACCACAATGAATACAACCCACACTTGTAAAATCAACAAGCATTTAAGACAAGTTCATTGCATGAGATTGACAACCAGATATCATTTAGCAGTCATTCCCTTATTCCCTAAACACGTATTGTATAACTAATATTAATAAAATAGTTAACATGCACACATAACGTAATTTGGGTCACAAGTTAACCATCACCTACTATGATCGACTTAGTTCATTATTCTGATATTGATGACCTATCCGAAGACTAACCCCGGCCTAACCAATAAAGCACATTTGTTTACATACCTCGAAAACTAGACCTATTTAGGAGTACGTATACATCCACAGGAAGTCCGTTCCCTAATACCACAAACTCAGTACCTTCCCTGTTCATCCTATTTCCCTCATTCATACGAGCCCGGGAATCCACTACGACCTAGTAATCCCTTTACATTTAATTATTACCGGTGCCATGAACCCACCCTAAAATTTCATTACCCAAAGATTGACAATCACAATATAACATCCATCGACAGTTATAAGGTCAATATTACCTACCACGATAATTTCCCACCCTCAATAACAATAATCAATATAGTTTAGCCATCCAGACTCTGTGCTCGAAGGTCTAAGCATGAAATATCCTATCAGTCTACCACATATTACGTAGTCAAAAATAGGTCTAAACTACTCAGTTAACCCTAGCCTACCTGGACGCCAAGAAGCTAATGCAGAAGTCTGAACACAAACTTTTGGCTTTATGGAGGCAAATTCTAACGAGAACTAGACGTAAAATCCATGGGTTTTACCCCATTTAAGCTGAAATCTCTCCTTTCCGGTGCTTCTAAACTGTAGGGCAGCCTAGGAGATTTTTTGAAGCAACCCTCGTCTTTTTACAACTGAAGAGGAGAACTCCATTATAAAAATTTATGTTTCTGGCTACTGGTTCCTTCAGCCCGCTATAACAACATGTCAGCTACTATAGTGGCAGCGCTATAGAGGAAAAATTCCCATTATAGCGGGATGACATCAGTCCAAGCAAAATTTTAAATTCTAAATTTTTTTGTCGTGTCACCCAAATTAATTTGATAACATATTTCAATAATTCTCACAACCCACAATGAGGTTCCTTTTAATAATGAATCAATATGTCGTTACAACAAATAACAATTTATCCATTGTTTGTCCTTAAATAATTTCTAAGGCGTAAAGAAAAGAAGGAGTCAGCCCTGGAATTCCTATTGCTCTACCTTGACAGTGTAATTATAGCAACTTCCAGAGGAGGCAAGAGGGTATTTTAAATTGGACAAACTTGGAATTCACAACTTTAGAAGGAGGAAAATGAAAAGAATTAAGAAACCACCTTGAGTTTTTTATTATTCTTGGATAATCCAAGTTCTTACAGGTTTGCACTTGCAATTTTGGTGTTACTAATCTTCTTCACATAGGCTTTCTCTCGTTTAATTTATAGCTTTAATGAAGAAGTTCTTAGTTAGTTTGGGTTTTTCTTCTTACTTTGTAAGGGGAGAGTTTTCCTTATTTATCGCTTTCCTAGATACTTTGTATTGAGAGGAGTCCTCTCGTAGGTGCATAATTTCTAGGTTTCCATTCTAGTATCAGGAATGAGTTAACCGGCCTTAGTAGGCTAGTCAACTTATGAACCACCATAGGATCGGAGGTAAGGTTTATGTCCCCCTCCTTGTATTTTCTGCTTTGTCTTTATTTATGTTAAGGCCTGGGGGTATTGCTCAAACCCTGATCCACCCAAGGGTCGTTAAAAAAAAATTATAGCCTTACACAAACCATTAAAACTTCCATTTCCCTAGGTGTACCCAACTAACCTAAAGTTAATTCGATCCCGCTCTGTCAGGGGATCCCTTCCCTCAAGTTGCATGAAACAAATTAGAGTAACCCCTCCCGAGTGCCCAAGTAACACAAGGCCTCACTAATATATTGGGTCAAGGAGATTAAACAAATGAAACAACAAAAAATTTCTCCACTCAACGGTCTGGACTGTGCTATAGCGAGACTATTTTTGCTATAGCAGCACCACTATAACGACAACGCTATAGTGGGTGATAACAGTTTATTGGGGTGAGAAATGAGTTTCTAGCCCATTCTACCCCTATTTCACCCAAAACACCACTTTCTCCCCAATCACTTTGCTCCCGATGTTAGAAAATAAGGTAATAATCATAACACTTTACTTTCCCTACTTTATTGAACGAATATTGATCATTTTATGCTTGAATTTGGTAAATAGAATAGATATTGGGTTGGGTCTTGAATTTTGAATTTTGGCTTTGATTTGGTGGAATCCTCAAAGCATGTATGCTTCCCTTACGTTTACAATGCTCCCACAACATTTTGGGCGTAAGAATTACAGGGTTCATGGCCAAAAATTAGTTCAAAATGGTAGAGAATGTGAAGGGTTATTCTTGTTTGAAAAATGTCGATTGGGCAATTTTTAGGAGTTATAATGTCCAAATTTTTGCATGAAATAGTAGTAGAGTACTAAGGGAACACTGATATGAACTTAGATTGCTAAAAATAGGATCTTGGATCAAGAGGCACCATTGTTTCACCTTTTGAAATTCTGGAACGATGAAGGCCGCTATAGCAGCCTTGCTCTGCTATAGCGACACCGTCATAGTGGGATGCAGTCCGCTATAGCGGGAGGCTGCAGGCAGTAGCCTCTCAGTTAGGCCAGGAATTGGATTTTTCTCCAATATTTTATTTCCCTACACCTTACAAGTTCTAATCCAACCATTTGCTAAACTTGCAGATTAAACAACTCAGTGGATGCCAGCTAAGAACATATTCCACTTTACGAGAGGTTCCCCGATAGTGATAATAAGATGAGACTCCGGGACTACCAGAAGACTAGTCTTTGGTATGAGAGGGTTTCCGCATGAGAGGGGTGGAGGAGAAAGCAGGTGAATTCTACAGGCGGCTCCAGAAATTCGGATGGGTCCATCGGTGGAGGCTCCTACTTCTGGGCGATTGGGATGGGTGAGGGAGTTCTATGCCATACTTCCTACCATGCATTGGGACGACCCCAACCCCACCATCCGTATCTGAGGAGTGGATGCCCTATGAATGTCTGGACCATTAATAAGGTACTAGGAGTGCCTCATATTTCGAATGCTGTGCACGAAGCCAAGCTTTGGGAGTGGGATATGAAATGGTTGCGAGACACACTGGTAGATGAGGAGTTCAACGACCAGGTCTACTTGCCCACCGCTGAGGGTATCACAAGTACTTACTTCTTAGCCGATGCTAGGAGGTGGCTGAACTTGGTGTCCCAGAGGATACGTCCATCGGGTAACTTTACTGATGTGACCTTTCCTCGGGCCTTGGTAGTGACTTGTGCTATGCAGGGCATTCAGCTGAATGTGGGGCAAATTTTGTCAGAGTGGAGGGACTTCTACTGGGGAACCAAGAAGGTCCCCTTCCTTCCTGGTCTAGTGTATGCCTTGTGCAGGCGAGTTGGGGTGCCCGAGGATGATACCAACATGGAGGTAGAAATGGATGCCCCTTTTAACACTCTCCGAGTGAAGGTGATCACTTCTAAGGGAAAGAAGAGAAATGTGGGTGAGGCTGAGAGTAGCCGAGCTTCAGAGGGAGTTGATGATGATGACGATGATCCTGCCCCTCCTTCCCAGTCCCAGCCCCTGATAACTAGAAATCGCCTGGAGGAGGACTTGGCCGGGGTCAGTAGATTCATGAAGGGAGCCCCTGCCGGAGCTGCAGTGCCACCTCCATCTGCCCAGGACTATGCAACACTCCGTAGGGAGCTCGATGAGTAGACGAGGAAGAGGCTTTCCCGAGACCACATGCTTGCACGGATGTGGAAGACTATAAAGGTCATGTTCTGTTGTTCCCTAATCAGGAGCTCCCCCAGTTGGAGCTAGAGGACATGCGAGAGTTCCCTTTCCTAAGCGACGTCGAGGCAGAGGACCCTGCCCCCGCAACCCCTGATGGTGATGAGGCATCCGTCTAGGAACTCCTCCCATTCATTTAGCACACTATTACTATTTTTGGGCTTGCCCCCATTTGGGGTATGTACTAGACATTGTTTTTCCCTTCCTTTTCCCTTTTATTATCGCTCATGGATGCTAGTTTCAACATTATTAATTGTACATGCATGCTAAGTTTGTTTTTAAGCGATTTACATTATTCCTACAATAGCCCCCACCTGAAACTAACGATTTAAAACACTCCGGGAAAGAAAAGCAAAACAGGAGAAAACAGGGCAGGGATTCTGTCCTGCCCATACCGCTATACCGACTTGCACGCTGCTACCGTAATACTGTTATAGTAGAGAAATTCCCTCTATAGTGGGATTTCCGTAGTGGGTCAATCCTGCTATGGCGGCCCCAACGGCAGCAACCCATAAATTACACTTTTTTGCAAAGTTCCCTCATTTCCCATTCCCTGTTATCAATGTTAACCTTTGAAATCACATCATGGTCTTAAATATAACCTCAAGACCGACCCCAACAATTCATAATTAAGAATTTAGCACCATATTATCATAAAACTAGTTATGAACTTCATAACATCAGATTCCCATTATCATACAAGAATAGCCCTTTCCCTCAT